>CAUYLG010002302.1:0-107274 GCA_963573385.1 Cacajao melanocephalus | reverse complement strand
TGCTGTTCTCCTTGTGGGGATGGGACCAGCCGAGCCTGACTCAAAGGGCACCCAGTCGCGTATACTCCACACTGAGAAGTGCTGCGCTGCGCTGCGCTGGGGCGCCGGCCAAAAGAGTCGCGCTGGCGACACGTGTGGCTCCTCCACCAGGAATCTCCCAGTTTGTGGGCCACAGAAATTCGTCTGAAATTGCGGCGTCCACTCGCTCTCTGTGCTTTCACTGGGAGCTACAATCCTGAGCTGTTGTTAATCGGCCATCTTGGATCTCTCCGCCTGGTGATGAGGTTTTTTCTGTTTCTTAGTTTTCCTTTGGCGGACGCCCCTTCCCCGCAGAGCTGGACCTTCCTGGTTCAGCTGTGCTTACTGTGAAACTCTCAGTCCTCAGCGCTTCCAATTGCTGTTCTCCTTGTGGGGATGGGACCAGCCGAGCCAGACTCAAAGTGCACCCCGTCCCGTATACTCCGCGCTGAGAAGCACCGTGCCGGGGCGCCGGCAAAACAGCCGTGCCGGCCAAAAAAGTCGCGTTGGCGACCCATGTGGCTCCTCCGCCAGGAATCTCCCAGTCTGTGGGCAACAAAAATTCCTCTGAAAATGCGGCATCCACTCGCTCTCTGCGCTTTCACTGGGAGCTACAATCCTGAGCTGTTGTTAATCGGCCATCTTGGATCTCTCTCAAATTACCATTTTCATCTGAAGACCACATTGGTGATTATTCTATTCTAGAGGTGCTAGTTAGTGTACTTAAATTGAGTTAGAAAGGAACGATAACTTTCCTGTGGTTTGGGGGGATTGATTTTTATTGGGAAAGAAGCTATTTTCAAGCATAGTTCTGAAACTTTCATACTTGAACATATTTTCTTTCTGTCTGAAAGAATGTCACTAGATTCTGTTCTCTGACTAGAGAAGTAAAAGGGTCTGTTATCCTTTACTTTTGTTTTTTCCCCCCTTCTCCTAATCTAAATGGCAACTCTGAGTTTATAATGTAGCCCTTCCCTGGTGTCCATTGGGATATTGGGGGTGGGGAGAAAGAATATAGCCTTTAAAAAATTACCCATTGATGTAACTATTTTAATTTCCCTTTTGTTTATTTTTATTTTGCAGAGGCAGGATCTTGCTCTTTCAACCAGGCTGAAGTGCAGTGGTGCAGTCATAGCTCACTGCAGCCTCAAATTCCTGGGCTTAAGCAGTTCTCCTGCCTCAGCTTCCCAAATAGCTATGACTACAGGTGTACATCACCATGCCTGGCTAATTTTTTTATTTTTATTTTCTGTAGAAACAGGATCTTGCTATGTTGCCCAGGCTGGTTTGGAACTCCTAGTCTCAAGTGATTCTCCTGTTTTGGTATCCCAAAGTGATTATAGCTGTGAGCCACTGTGCCCAAACCCTTTTGTTTTCTTTCTTCCTTCCTATTTGTAAAATCTTAGCATTGGTAAGGACCTGAGAATTCAGTTAATGTAAGGATACCCCCCAACCCTTTTTTTTTTTTTTTTTTTTTTTTAGTTGGCGTTTCACTCTTATTGCCCAGGCTGGAGTGCAATGGCGCAATCTCGGCTCACTGCAACCTCCGCCTCTCGGGTTCAAGCAATTCTCCTGCCTTAGCCTCCCAAGTAGCTGGGATTACAAGCATGTGCCAGCATGCCTGGCCAATTTTGCATTTTTAGTGGAGATTGGGTTTTACCATATTGGTCAGGCTGGTCTCGAACTCCTGACCTCAGGTGATCTGCCCACCTTGGCCTCCCAAAGTGCTGGGATTACAGGCGTGAGCCAGTGTGCCTGGCCTGTAAGGACCCCCTTTCTAGAAGAATCCTTTCTCTGGCATCTGCAACAGGTGAGCATTTAGCTTGAATGAATATTTTTGGTGATAATAAGCTCACTATTCCCGGGCAGCTCATTTAATTATTAGGAATTTCTTCCCTTTACTTTATTTAGATGAAAACTATGTCTTTGTAATTTCTGTGGACTAATGAATTCTGGCATTAGGAATCGTGAAACTCAGCAGCTCTTGAAATTTGTTAGAGCAGCAATCATAACCCTGCTTTGAATTCTCTTTTTCTAGTCTAAAGGTCCCAATATCATTCAATTATTTTATGACATGGTTTCAAATTCCATCATTATCTTCTATCTCTGACAGATTTTTTCTCTCTAAAATAGATTGCCGAGACTGAATGTAAGATTTAAGATGCAGTATAAATACCGAGAACTGAGGGGCTTTTACTGTCTACAGTCTTCTGGATAGAGAATCAAATTCAAGAAGTCAGAGAATTAAGTTTGTCTTTCTCATTACAGTAGCCCCACTGCTTACCATAGGAGTGCTCTGGTCACCTATACATCTAGAAATGCAGATAAAGATTGTAAGCTGTTTTAGAATTTCGTTTCTGTTGGGGCATGTTCAATCAAGGTGTTAAGATCCTTTTTTGTGTGTGAACTATTGTCAAATTGGGTAACTTCCAAGGGTGGAGGTTGGTGAGGTAGGCAAAAGCCAAATAATTCCAGGATGTAGTTTAAGTGAGAAGTGAAGAAGACTCATACAAACATAATAGCAGTAGAGAAGCTGAAAAATAGATTGGTTCTAAATATATTTTGGTAGTAGACTGTATAGGATTAACAGATGGATTTGATTAGGAAGGGAAATAAGAGAATGCTAAGAGAAGGATAGCACTTAGGATTCTGGTTTGAGATACTGGATAGTATGATTGAGCCACTTATGGGAATAGGAAAAACAGAATTAAGAATTTAGTTTTGGACATATTTTATTGAGATACTTTCAAGATATTTCTCTCTCTTCTCTTTTTATTTTGGTTCTTTTTCTTTTTCTTTTTTTTTTTTTTTTTTTTTGGTGATGGATTCTTCTGTTTCCCAGGCTGGAGTGCAATGTTGCAATCTCAGCTCACTGCAACCTCTGCCTCTGGAGTTCAAGCGATTCTCCTGCCTCAGCCTCCCAAGTAGCTGGGATTACAGGCATCTGTCACCACACCTGGCTATTTTTTTTGTATTTTTATTAGAGACAGGGTTTCACCATGTTGTTCAGGCTGGTCTTGAACTCCTGACCTCAGGTAATCCATCTGCCTCAGCCTCCCAAAGTGCTGGGATTACAGGCATGAGCCACTGCACCTGGCCTTATTTTGGTTCTATTACCATTGATGGACGTGGGCCAAGGGAGATGTTTTATAAAAATGGCTTTAGGCTCAGATATGAAACCGTGTGGGTTAATGAGAAGTGTGCTAGTGAGAATAAGCCAGAGAAACTAAGGGCAGTGGGAGTTCTTAAACCTTGGTTGCAAGACATTTCAAGTTTCTCTGCTTAATATTGATTTCAACTTCCCTAGGGATTCCCATTGTGAATATTCACTGATAAACTGAATTAACCCAGTCATTTGTTGAATTTCCCTCTGTCTCTAGCCTCTTCTGCCTCCACTTTATCTTCTTCCCTACTTAAAAGACTTCAGTGGCTCTCAGGAATCAATTCCTAACAATTTAGCAGGATATTCAAGTCAATTCATAATGTTTCTTTACCTCTCTCCCTGTCTTATTCCATCTTCACGTACACTCTGGAAAGAGTAAAAAGAGAAATATGTACATTGGCAGCGAACTTGAAACTGGTAGAAATAGAGGTGGTCTTGGCCAGTTCGAATAGTGTATGTATAACTTCTCAGTAGATAGAGGTTTTGTTAACAGAAAAGTATCTCTGGGGTAGAAGTATCTGAAGTACTGTGTTTACTGAGACAGAAAGTAGCCTGAGAATTTACAATAGAATCATCACCATGTTTAATGGTTTCATTAGTGCATGACTCTATGATCTGAGCTGATTTCTTAACCACCCAGAGTTTGTTTATTTTCTGGGAAATGAGAATGTCTACCTTGTAGAGTGGTTATAAGACATGTAGAATAATGTGTGGCATTTAGGTACTCAGTAAATCCTAGCTGCTATTATTGTTGCTGTTGGAATCTAATTTTTTTGTTTTTGAGAGATAGGGTTTAACTTTGTCACCCATGCTGGAGTGTAATGGCAGGATCATGACTCACTGTAGCCTTGACCTCTGGGGCTCAAGTGATCCTCCTACCTTAGACTCCCAAGTAGCTGGGATTACAGGGGCATGTCACCACACTTGGCTAATTTTTTATTTTTTGCAGAGACAAGGTCTTTCTATGTTGCCTAGTCCGGTCTCAAACTCCTGGGCTCAAGTGATCCTCCTGCCTTGGCCTCCCAAAGTGCTGGGATTACAGGTGTAAGCCACCATGCCTGGCCATGGAATTTTAAACGGTAGCTCTAATCTAACCTTATCTCCCCCTACTGCCCTATTGTAGCCCTATTTCAACTAGTCTGGAAATTCTTGCTAGTTTCTTTGGAATTACAATATTAATAATACTGGTTCTCCTGCATGGAATTCCATTTGCCCATTGCACTTCAAGTCTCTCTCTATTGGCATCTATACTCCTCCCTCAAAGCATTATTTATTTATTTATTTATTTTTTGAGATGGAGTCTTGCTCTTTTGCCCAGGCTGGAGTGCAGTGGCACGATCTTGGCTCACTGCAATCTCTGCCCCCTGGGTTCAAGTGATTCTCCTGCCTCAGCCTCCCAAGTAGCTAGGATTATAGGTGTGCACCACCACGTCCAGCTAATTTTTGTATTTTTAGTAGAGACGGGGTTTCGCCATGTTGGCCAGGCTGGTCACAAACTCCTGACCTCAGGTGATCTGCCCACCTTGGCCACCCAGTCTCCCTGGGATTACAGGTATGAGCCACTTCACCTGGCCCCCCTTTTTTTTTTTTTCCAGAGAGCTAATTTGAAGAGTAATACCTAGAATTAAGTCATCAAACTTCATCCCTGTAATCATAAAGAAAATTTTGTTAATGCTGCCAAATTATGATGTTTTTGTGAAGTTTTCCGCTCAAGAAGCATTAATGGAGCACTGACTCAATGTTACACAGATGTAAAAAAAATGATGAAAGATACCATTCAGTCTTTTCAGTCTGCTCAGTATGTTTTTTTTTTTTAAAGATTTGATTTTTCTGAAATTAACAGATGCACACTTTTAAAACAAGTGTATCTTTGGTATCAGATGGGGTGTAATTGATAGGGTTTTGAGGATTAGGATTAAGATGGAATGGTAACTCATCACTTTTTCTGCACTGTTATGTAGATTCTTTTTTTGTTCATTTGTTAAAATCAAAAGGCCTCTTTCTGACATGGATACCTCCTTTCGGATTTTGTATCCAGAATGAAAATAGTGTCATGTACATAGGAAGAGCCTGTTTGTAGAGCCTTTATCCTGTTTTTGCTGCTTGACTTCTTTGTATCTTTTCCTCTGGTTACCCATCCTATCATTTGTAATGTGAAGAACTTGACTGCATGGTACAACTGATTTGTCAGGAGGTTTATCTGAGCTTTTAGTAAGTGATTCATAGGATTTTTTTCTTTTTGCTATTTATTTTTTATTTGTTTAATTGATATTAACCTCAGAGCTAACTGAAAGTACCAGCAAGCTTTATCAGTTACATTTTATATTCTCTCTCTTTTTTTTTTTTTTTTGGCTCTTATTAATAACATTGCTACTCATCTGTACAGGGCTGGAAAGAATATGGATGCAAACTCCCCTTAATCATTCATTTTAATGTTTTTTCTTGTATAGATGGAGTTGTAGCATCTTTGCTAAATACTGCATTGTTTGAATTCCGCATTGTTTGAATTCCTGATTGTTTTCTAGCATTTAATGTCTGGTATTATCAGAAGTTGGCTTCAGTATGTTCCAGTATGAATTCTGGAATAATTCATAACAAACATTCTTATGTGTAGCTTGTTTTTTACATATGTCCCATTATGTGGCAAAATGTCTCAATTCTGTACTGATAGATATTATCCTCTAACTCTTCATATGTCTTAATTGGGTTTGGATCATAATCCCAAAAGATACAATCCTAAACACCATAATCCGAAATGTTAAAATCCTGAGAGATCAAAATCCCTGAAGTCTAAATCCCTGAAGTCTAAAATCCCTAATGTCTACAATCCCCAAAATTATAATAACAGGGTAATTGCTTCATGTTAGGCAGAACTATTACTTTGTTGTCTTTATTTGGAAATTAAATATGGTTTAAGGACATGCATATAGATGCCAAGTTGACAGGGGTAGACTTATAGACTTAATTTTCAAGGTGTCGATTTGACTGGATTAAGGAATACCTAGAAACTGGGTAAAGTATTGTTTTGGGTATGTTCTGTGAGGATGTTTCCAGAGGAGATTAGTGTGTAAGTCTTGTGGTTTGGGTGGGGAAGATCTGCCCTCATTTTTGGTGGGCACCATCAAATTGGCCTGGGGGCACAGAAAGAACAAGTACAGAAGGAAAGTGTGTCTCTTAGAGCTGGGACAGACTTTTCTTCTGCTGCCTTGGACATCAGAACTATAGGCTTATCAGCCATTGATCTCAAGGACTTATACCACCAGCTCCCCCCAGGTCTTGAGTCTGAGAGTTACACTATCAACTTTTCTGGTTCTGAGGCCTTCAGTCTTGGACTGAGCTATGCTACTGGCATCCCAGAGTCTCCAGCTTGCACACAGCCTGTTGTGGAATTTCTCAGCCACCACAATCATGTGAGCCAATTCCTCTAGTAAATCCTCTCTCCTATATCTATATACATATCCTATTGATTCTATCTCTCTGGAGAATCCTGACTTATAGAGATTTGGTATTAGAGAAGCCGAATGTCATTCCTTCTTACTGTATTCCTTACAACACAATGAAAGATCTGTGAAATTGTTTCCTTGTAGAAAGGGTGTGGTAAGTTAAGTGTATGAAGCTAGTTAATGGTGAAAGATAAAAGTTTAAAGGCTAATGATTATTGCTCCTGTGAAAGCAGAGTGTTCCTTAATTGCAATGGCCAAACAATAACCAAACTTTCAAATGCTCCGCATATACTTACAAAATTTGGAGACCACAACCACTCTCCAAATACAAGTGCAGTGAGTATTTCAAAGATCATACAAGAAGTGAAAAATGGAGGCGAAAAATACAAGAAATCGCCCCTGTCAAATTATTCAATTGTGTACGAGTACTGCCCCTTCACACATGGTGCCATACTTGCCTTTAAAAAACACCCTTCATTACAGAATAAAAAGAATTTGACAAGCTCAGTGACCTTCTGAACCAAAAACAGTTGCCAACGTTGAGGTTCCTCCGTTGTTGCAAAACATGTTAAATGGTGAACTATTCTTAATTAGGAACTTGGCTGTCAAAGAGGATAGACTTCTTATATTTACCACTAAATCTAACATAGCAAAACTAGCACATGCTTCACTTTGGCTAATGGGTGGTACTTTTGAAACTGTCCTGTTTTGTTGTCATTTTTTAAATCATCTGTATATAATACATGCCCCCATTGAATCTAAAAATTCTAGAACTTATCCACTAGTTCATGTATTAGTGACTGGAAAAAGTGAAACACCTTAAAAATGCTTATTTGAAGATTTGATAGACTTGGCAGAAGAAAATGGATTTTGATTGAATCCTCAAACTATGATGACAGATTTGGAATGAGGTGCAATCAAGGCTTCTAAAAGTGAATTTGAAAATGTTACGAATAAAGTTTGTTTTTTCCATTCAGCCCCAATGCATTTGGCAGGAAATTTAGTTGAGTGGATTGCCCACACAATACAGCAAGGATGAAAGCTTCAGTTTAAAAGTGCATTGTGGCAGGCTCACATTATCCCAGCAGTTTGGTAGGCTGAGGTGAGAAGATCACATGAGCCTAGGAGTTTGAGACCAGCCTAGGCAACATGGTGAAACCCCGTCTTTCCCCAAAATACAAAAACAAATTAGCCAGACTTGGTGGTGCGTGCCTGTAGTCCCAGCTACTTGGGAGGCTGAGGTAGGAAGACGGTTTGAGCCAGGAGATGGAGGTTGCAATGAGTTGAGGTTACCCATTGCACTCCAGCCTGGGCCACAGAGCTAGACCCTGTCTCAAAAAAATAACATAAATTAAAAAAAAATTTTTAAGTGCATTATGATGTCACTAGGGGAGAGTTGAGAAAAAATAAGTAAAAGCGCATCATGGCTGTGGTGGCTCACTCCTGTAATCTCAGTACTTTGGGAGGCCAAAGCAGGAGGATTGCTTGAGTCCAGGAGTTTGAAACTAGCCTGGGCAACATGGTTAAACCCCATCTTTACAAAACATATTTTAAAAAAATCAGCTGGGCATGGTTTTGTGTACCTATAGTTCCAGCTACTTGGGAGGCTGATATGGGAGAATTGCCTGAGCCCAGGAAGTCGAGGTTGCAGTGAGCCAAGATTATGCCACTGTGCTCTAGTCTGGGTGGAGTGAGAACCTGTTTCAAAAAAAAAGTGCATTATTTTCATTTGTAAAGTGCATTGGTATTCCTTCCAGTGATGACATTCCAGGGTGATTTTTTTTTTTTTTTGAGATGGAGTCTCACTCTGTCACCCAGGCTGGAATGCAGTGGTGCAGTCTCAGCTCACTGCAACCTCCACTTCCTGAGTTCAAGTGATTCTCCTGCCTGAGCCTCCCGAGTAGCTGGGATTACAGACGTCCACCACCATGCCCTGCAAATTTTTGTATTTTTAGTAGAGACAGGGTTTCACCACATTGGCCAGGCTGGTCTCGAACTCCTGACCTCAGGTTATCTACCCATCTCAGCTTCCCAAAGTGCTGGGATTACAGGCGTGAGCCGCCGCGCCTGGCCTCCAGGAACTTTTTGTAAATTAAAGCTGCCTCTGTCTGAAGAAGCTGAAGTTACTGACTGATTCAAAAATAATTGTGTGCACAGTAGGTTAAGAAGACACACAATGGTGTTGCTGTTCAGTCGCCAGTATTGTTTCTGCCAAATTTGTGGTCTGCGAATGAGTGCATGTGAAATATATTTCTGCATGCCTAAAATAACATGTAAGCATGGCACAAAGGATGGGAAAATTTAACAGGAAATGCTCATGTCCATGTATGTCAAATCATAGAAGAATTTCAAAAAGAGCAGCACCGGCCTGGTGCAGTGGCTCACGCCTGTAATCCCAGCACTTTGGGAGGCTGAGGTGGGTGGATCATGAGGTCAGGAGATCGAGATTATCCTGGCTAACATGGTAAAACCCCATCTCTACTAAAAATACAGAAAATTAGCTGGATATGGTGGCGGACACCTGTAATCCCAGGAGGCTGAGGCAGGAGAATCGCTTGAACCCAGGAGGCGGAGGTTGCAGTGAGCTGAGATTGTGTCACTGCACTCCAGTCTGGGTGACAGAGCAAGACTCCTCAAAAAAACAAAAAACAAAAAGAGCAGCACCATGTATAAAATGAATGTGAGTGTATTCTCTGAGAAGAGCCATGCTCTACAAGGAAAAAAGCAGCTATTCATTGCAACCCAAGACTTCAAAATATAGTTAATGATTGTGAAAGTCTGCCTGCTCTTTTGGATTGCCTCTACACAATTGCCCATAATCTATCACTGTAATATGCTTTTTCATATGTTGAGTTTTCTTTTTAGTTTTTTAGAGCTTTTCCCCCACTTTTTCAAATCGCCATCATTATTTTTTACAATTACCTTTGTTCTGTGTTTCATCTTCACATCATTTCCATTATTGAAGGTATAAATTATGTAAAGACTTTCAGCGAGTTCGAATGTGTTTTATGCATTATTTGCAAATTTGGCCCCACAAGGTGCATTTTCACAACATTGACTTCGTGTGTAACATTGTACATGTATGTAAAATGCTCTTTGGGCAACTGTAAGATGTGGTGGTAACCCATCATGGTTTTGATTGATCTTAAGACTTAGGTTGTTTGTCATGGTATTTCAGATGACTGCAGTTATATAAGCTATTTTTTTTGTGAATACACCCTGTCTGCTCATAACTTATACCTGTATGACTGTCGTTAGTATACCTGTGTGTTTATGCTTACAAAATATGTATGTTGTTTTTGCCTATTTTGTCATGTAAAGTAGTCTGTGAAGTGTTCTGTTGTGTGTGTTTTTATGTTTCTCAAATAAATCCCCTTTAAAAATGTAAATAAGTATCTTTTTTTTTTTTTTTTTTTGAGACCAGCTCTTGCTCTGTCACACAGGCTGGAGTGCAGTGGCACGATCTTGGCTCACTGCAACCTCCGCCTCCTGGGTTTAAGCAGTTCTCCCGCCTCAGCCTCTCAAGTAGCTGGGATTATAGGCACCTGCCACCACGTCTGGTTAATTTTTGAGAGACAAAGTTTTACCATGTTGGTCAGGTTGGTCTCGAACTCCTGATCTCAAGTAATCCACCCTCCTTGGCCTCCCACAGTGCTGGGATTATAGGTGTGAGCCACCGTGCCTGGCCATAAATAAATATCTTTAAAAATTCTTTTTTAAATTCTTTTTTCACAGCCAGGCACAGTAGCTCACGCATGTAATCTCAGCACTTTGGGAGGCTGAGGCAAGCAGATCACCTGAGGTCAGGAGTTTGAGACCAGCCTGGCCAACATGGCGAAACCCCGTCTCTACCAAAAATACAAAAATTAGCCGTGTATGGTGACGGATGCCTGTAATCCCAGCTACTTGGGAGGCTAAGGCAGGAGAATCGCTCAAACCCAGGAGGTGGAGGTTGAAGTGAGCCAAGATCGCACCATTGTACTCCAGCCTGGACGACAGAGCAAGACTCTGTCTCAAAAAAAAAAAGTTATTTTTTCCAGAATTATATTTTTGGGATTTTGATCTTTCAGGATTCAACACTCGGAATTATGCTATTGAGGATTGTGTCTTTCAGGATTGTGATTGGCTCCTGTCTTAATTATTCCTTCCTAAATGTGGCAAAGAGATCATATCAATGGAGATGCCCAGAACACCAAATCTGGGTACTTATCACAGCTGGGTAGGAAACTTGGAGTTGCCATAGCTCTATGGTTAAAGATTACAAGGTCAGATTAAGCGACAAAAAGAGTTCTTAAAAATGTTAATGGTTCACTTTTTTTTTTTTTTTTTTTGATATGGAATCTCTCTCTGTCACTCAGGCTAGAGCGCAATGGCGTGATCTTGGCTCACTGCAACCTCCGCCTCCTGGGTTCAAGCAATTCTCCTGCCTCAGCCTCCTGAGTAGCTGGGATTACAGGCGCCCACCACCGCTCCCAGCTAATTTTTGTATTTTTAATAGAGACAGGGTCTTGCCATATTGGCCAGGCTGGTCTGGTTTCAAACTCCTGACCTCAGCCTCAGCCTCCTCAGCCTACCTCAGCCTCCGAAAGTGCTGGGATTACAGGTGTGAGCCACCGCGTCCGGCGACTTTTCACGTTTTATATGTTGCATCATTTGCTTCTTTCATTAATTAACAAGCATTTGTTGAGCATTTATTGTGTCAGGTATTTCCCACTGTTCATATTCTTCTAAGAGCAGCTTTTTACAGTCTTCATTTCTTAGGCATTTTGAGGTACATTCCCAAATTATAATAGTGGTTTTCTGTGCTTCCTACTCAAAATGTGCAGAGTGGGCCAGCAGCATTAGCAACATCTTAATAGAATTGTAGACCCCATTCCAGACCTATTGAATCAGACCCCTTACAGTAAAGACCTCTTCATGGGAATCGCAACAGGCGTACCTTGTTTACTCAGCCCGTCACTCTCAACTCCTCGTGGGAGGGAATGTGCGGGTGAACGAGGTGGGAACTGGAGTACACAAGTGCTGGAACCGGCTAGCTGCTTTGGTGCTGGCAGGACCCAAGGCTGTGTGGGCCCCGTGGCAGTATCCAGGAGGTGGTATCTGCATCCCTTGAAGCCCCAGAGGGCGTGTTACAGTGCTCTTTTAGCTTTTACATCCACGGACAGCTTAAGTGTTAGCAGCTCAGTGTGCCCTTTGCCATTTCGAGTGAAGGGCTGCCCTCTCTTGAAAAGACAAGGGGCCCACTGAGCTGATAACAGTGTGACAGCCTGTTGTATCTGCACACATGGCTCCCATGCTCTTGTTCGGTGTCCAGGAAAAATGAGGTCACAGGAATGAAGGATGGTAAATACGGGAGATTTTATTGCCAGTGAAAGTGGCTCTCAGCGGGAAGGGGAGCTGAAAAGGGACCGGGAGTGGTTAGATAATCTTCCCCCGAAGTAAAGCCATCTCCAGCCGGATTCTTCTTCAAAGTTACACCATCAAGCTATCCCTCCAAAGTCAAGTTGCTTCTCTTTGACATCCAGCCATAGTCCCTGATGTCCAGCTGCTTCTCCTCTCTGCTTGCTGAGTCTGGGGTTTTTATAGGCACAGGATCTGGTAAGGTGGGACCATGAATGGTTTAGGAAAAGGCAACATTTCAGCAGGAAAGCAGGGATATAAGTTCTCACTTTGGGCTGTAGTTTCAGGCCTTTCTGCTTGAGGGTGGGATTTCATCAGGGACGCGTCCTTTTCTGCCTAGAATTTCTCTGCCCAGCTGTCTTTGTCAATAGTGGTTTGCCACCTACTAGCAGCATGACCCGGGGGAAGTTATTCTCTGAGTTTCAATTTCCTTAGCTATAAGATTACTGATTCCTCTTTCCTTATAGGATTGTTGAGAGGCTTAATTGAGATAGCGTAGATAATGCCCGACATGGGGCCCAGCACAGAAATAGTACCCAATACACATTTGCTTCTTTCCCTGTTCACTGCTTTGTTCCATGTGTATACAATTATTCTAGGTTTAGCTCATATTTTAAATAAAATTTTTTTGAATTTTTCTTTCATTTTACTGGTTAAAGTTGAAACAAGAATGTAAACTCCACGATGACATAGACCTTGGCTGTTTTGTTTACTGTTGTGTCTAGCACCTAGCATCAGTCCTGTGCTAGATGCCTGATAAGAATTTGTTGAATGAATCAATTAGTATCATGCATTTGAGGTAAATTTACTTGAGTAAATTTAGAGAATGCCTTTGCAGTTTATATTTGTCAGATGTATTCAGTGAAATCAATTTATTTTTTTTTTAAACTTAGTGGTTTTTTTTTTTTTTTTTTGAGACAAGGTCTTGTTCTGTCACCTACGTTGATATGGAGTGGCATGATCATGGCTCACTGTAGCATCAGCCTCCTGGATTCAAGTGATTCTCCTGCCTCAGCCTCCCAAGTAGCTGGAACTACAGGCACATGCCACCCATGCCTGGCTAATTTTAAAATTTTTTTATAAATACGATGTCTTGCTATGTTGCCCAAGCTGGTCTTGAACTCCTGAGCTCAAGTGATCCTCCTGTCTCAGTCTCCCAAAGTGCTGGGATTACAGGCATGAGTCACCATGCCCAGCCCCCAAAAACTTTTATTAATACCTATTTGTCAGGTACTATTCTAGGCATTGGGTATACAGTGATTAGAAAAAAAATAAAAGATGGTCAATGTTTGTGTCCTTGTGGAACTTACATTTTAGCTGGAGAGAGGGAAGAAAGACAATAAACTGGTAAACAAATATGTTAACAAAATAACTGCAGATAATAAGTGCAGTAGTCCTGTGAGGGTTTCTGGGGGGCATGAAGGCCACTACTTTTAGCTAGGTTATATGGGGAGGCCTGGTAAGACATAAGACAGTAATGATAAGAAGGAGACTAGCCTTCAAATAGCCGTGAGAAGAGCATTGTAAATAGAACAGCGTGTGTGAAGGCCCTGAGGAGGGAATGAGCTAAATATACTTTGTTCATTCATTCAGATTGTTAACATCCAGTTAAAGTTACTTTATTTAGGTTGGTCCAGTGCAGTGGTGCTTATGACTAATTGATCACAACCAGTTAAAGATTTCTTTGTTTCTTCTCGACTCCCACTGTTTCACTTCACTGGCCTTAATTTTTTTAAATTACTTTATTTAAATAATACAGAGAATATGAGAAGACAATGTAAATGCTGCTTTGTGAGTGTTGGGGAGGAAGCACTTTTAATTATAGCAATGAATCAAAGCATAAGGTCCTCAATAGTCGACTTCATTGCCCAGTGCTTTCAAAGTCCCCACGTGTGTTGGTTATTCTTTAGTAAAATAGGTGTGACAATGCTCATTGGCTGTTATTGTGAGCCTTGACTGATAATACTGGGATTTTGAGATCAAGAGGCTAGAAGCCAAGAAGTTTGAAATATGTAAGGTCAACTGCCTGCTTTCTTCTCCTTCCCTACGAGTGAATCAACACTTTCTAAGTTTTTCTTCTCTATCTCACTTCTCTATTGTTAGTTTCACTTCCTACTCTTAAAAATGCTGAGCTTTTAAAATAATATTTGTCAGGAGGAGAAAGAGACTGAAAAGCTTAAAATGGGATACCTCTGAGAGAGGAAGTAATTTGGAATTATAACATGAAAACCTAAGGGAATTTTTTGCAATTATTTCAGCTGTATGCTTATCGTTGCTGTTGTCCAGTCTTACAAGAAACTGTCATAATTTTACTTTTGCAATTTAATAGAGAAGTCTCTGCATTCTAAGAAATGTAAAGAAAAAGAACAATAAAGACTTGGGGTGTAGAAAATTTTGCAGGGAATCTCTTGAGGTGTAGAAAATTTTGCAGGGGATAATTCCTGCAAATCCTACACCTTCAGATTGATACTCTCAAAGGACACTAAACACAATCCTTTTTAAAGGAAGGATAAAACTGTGTTTGCTATATACAATTCTGAGAATTGGATTTAATATGTGATGCATTTCACTAAGGTGGCCTCAGTGGGTACTATTTTAAACTACTCTCTCTATATGCATTATCTTTAGTGACTCAAGACATTAATATTTTATTCAGGATGTGTAGATATTTTTGTACTTTAATGGAAAACCTCATGTTTAATGGGTTGGAATTCTGTTTGTTGGCAATTGAATACCTAAGTATATTAATTTTTTAGGGTTTAGGGTTTTGCCAACAGTAATGTGTTTTGCTTATAAAAGCCTCCCTTTTCTGTCTTCTTTTTAATAGCAACATCATGACAACAGAGAAGAGTTTAGTGGCTGAGGCTGAAAACTCACAGCACCAACAGAAGGAAGAGGGTGAGGGAGCCGTAAACTCAGGCCAACAAGAACCTCAGCAGGAGGAATCTTCTCAAACAGCAGCTGAAGGAGATAATCAGTGTGAACAGAAGCTAAAAGCTTCTAATGGAGACACTCCTACACATGAAGACTTGACCAAGAACAAGGAGCGGACATCAGAAAGCAGAGGACTTTCACGACTGTTCTCCTCGTTTCTTAAAAGGCCCAAATCTCAGGTGTCCGAGGAAGAAGGCAAAGAAGCAGAGTCAGATAAAGAAAAAGGTGACGGAGTTCAGAAAGACATAGAATTTGGAACCAGTCTTGATGAAGAGATCATTTTAAAGGCCCCAATTGCAGCTCCTGAACCTGAACTCAAAACAGACCCATCTTTGGATCTTCATTCATTAAGCAGTGCTGAAACACAGGTAAAGATGTGCATATGGGAGGTGGGCATAAGGAAGGCAGATTATACACTTTATTTTTCATTTAAGAGTATTTGGTTTTATTTCTTACTAGTTGACTTAGGCATTGATAGTGATAAGTAACATGAAACTTTATGGTTTCTACTCTTTTTTTTTTCGAGACTGAGTCTTGCTCTGTTACCCAGGCTGGAGTGCAGTGGCGTGATCACGGTTCACTGTAACCTCCACCTCCTGGGTTCAAGCTATTCTTCTCCTCCCCCAGCCTCCTGAGTAGCTGGAATTACAGGCGCTGGCCACTAATGCCCAGTTAATTTTTGTATTTTTAGTGGAGATAGGGTTTTGCCATGTTGGCCAGGCTGGTCACAAACTCCTGACCTCAGGTGATCTGTCCACCTCAGCCTCCCAAAGTGCTGGGATTACAGGCATGAGCCACCATGCCCGGCCTGTAGTTTCTATTCTAAAGAAATTAATGTAGTCATTGGAAACTTACTTTTAAAAAAGATACTTACACTTTATATGTTTATGTAAAGGGTCTTGCTGTTTTGCCCAGGCTAATCTCAAACTCCTGAGCTCGAGTGATCCTCCTGCCTCAGCCTCCTGAGCAGCTGGCATTATAGGTGTGCACCACCATGCCTGTCTGTTTACTCTTTATAAATCAAAGAACAGAAAAGGAAAAAAAAGCATCAAATGAGTGTGTTCAGCCCACATATCATTTTATTATAATAATGGAACAAATTGAGGATTTTTCATGAGAGAGGAAAAGAAAATGAGGTGGTTTAGAGTTCATTTTTGTGGCATTAATAGGAACAGGATAGTTATCAGCAGATATGGTTCTTTTCCTAAAAGCTGTGTGATGAATTCAAGCCATCTGGAGAATGTGATAGATTTGAGTCATGTCTGCCTTATTTCGGTCATCTTCTTTATTAGATCACATTACCACAGTGTAGATATAAATAAGGAAGTCTAGCTCTTTCTATTACCTGTGTAATGTATATTAGTCTGGGGCCTTAATTGTGCATAGCATTGTTAAGCTTAACACGAGTTGTGAGTCTGTTTATTTGTCCAAAAAAATGGGAAAACATTAGTACTATAACTCAGACTGTTTTCTAAGAATCTCATTCATTTTCAGCCTTACTATTACAAATTCAGAATTATTTTCAAAGGCTTATATCTGAAGCATGTGAACATTATCTGAGTTGTTAAAAGTATAAGTCCTTTTAGAACTCTGACAGTGTTAGGAGGATAAAAGTGTAAGTCCTAAATGTTTCTATTATAGGTCTGAGATTTGAATTCTATAGTTTTATTAGAGTCTTATTAGAATATTACATGTATTTCTAGAACTATTACTTGTATATTCAAAGTGCTGAGGGTAAAATTTAGTATAAAATTATAATTACACACTTGCTATTAGTGAAACAAGGTTGAAAGCAAGATTTAGAGGGTTCAAATCAAAGAGAAGTGACACTTTTCACTATCAGTTTCCTTCTCTGTACAGTGGGGATAATAATATTCACCTCATTTGGGACTGAGAGAATTAAAAGAGAGAAATGAGTGAAGCTCTTAAAACATGCCTGGCATTTAATAAGTACTCAATGGATGTTAGCTAGTAAATAATGTTAGCTAATAAAGGCAAAGAAACCATACATATCTTAATACCATTTTATTTTAGGAATACCAAAAGAATTAAATTATCTTTCAGCAAGCCTGGTACTTTCAAGAGTTTTTAAAATTCCCTCCTTCCCTCTCTCCCTCCCTTCCTCCCTTCTTCCCTCCCTACCTCCTCTCCTCCCTCCTTCCCCGCCTTCTTTCCTCCCTCCCTACCTCCTTTCCTCCCTCCCTCCCCACCTCCTTTCCTCCCTCCCTCCCTTTATTTATTTTCTTCTTTGTTTCTTTCTTGACAGGATCTCTGTCACCCATAGTAGAATACAGTGGTGCAATCATGGCTCACTACAGCCTCAACCTCCTGGGCTCAAGCTATTCTCCCATCTCAGCCTCCTGAGTAGTTGGGACTACAGGTGCATGCCACCATGCCCAGCTAATTTTTAAAATTTTTTGCAGAGACAGTCTTGCTTTGTTGCCCAGGCTGGTCTCAAACCCTAAACTCAAGCAATACTCCTGCCTCAGCCTTTCCAAGTGCTGGGATTACAGGTGTGAGCCACTGTGCCTGGCCTCAAGGGGTTTTTAACTGCTTTTTTCTTCTTCAGGTTTATATAGGGGAAGATCCATATCTCATTTTAGTTAACATTTGAATTAGAACTTGTCTGTATTGTCTAAAGGTCATAGATTTGTACTCAAGCTGACATAGATGATGGACAAAGTTAATTTTAGATTTAACTGAAATCTCATTCATTAAGATTTAATTCAGAATTGAATAAATTGTCCATGGGTCTTTGTCTTCATGTGGAGAAAAAGAAATGATATTGTTAATAAAATTTCAAGGAGATATTATTTAAAGGAATGAACTATTTTAGGCCTTTTGGAAACTAATATTTATAGTCAAAACCTTGTAGATCAGAGCCTTCTATATAAATGTATATATATTTATATTATATTTGTGTATATAATATATATAAATATAGGATTATATCAGTCTTCATCTAGAGTAGCTTGGATTTTTTTGGAAGCGTATATAAATTTTTAATGTTTGTTTATTTATTCATTCAACAAATATTTATTGAAAACCTACCATTTGTTCTAGGCCTTAGGCAGAATATACCTTGGTAAATAAAAACCAATAAGGTAAAGAGGTTTAAAATCATGGATTTTGGGGCCAAGCATGGTGGCTCATGCCTTTAAGTCCAGCACCCTGGGAGACTGAGGTGGGAGGATCATTAGAGCCCAGGAGTTTGAGACCAACCTGGGCAACATGGAGAAACACCATTTCTACAAAAAATAAAAAAACTAGCTAGGCGTGGTGGCTCGCCTGTAGTCCCAGCTACCTGGGATACTGAGGTGGGAGGATCACTTGAGACTGAGAGGTTGAAGCTGCTTTGAGCCATGATTATGTCACTGCACTCCAGCCTGGGTGACAGAATGAGACTCTGTCTCAAAAAAAAACAAAAACAAATTATGGATTCTGAAGCCAGACTGGTATGTGACTTATTAATTGTATGATCCTAGACAAGTTACTTTCTCTGGCATCAGTTTTACAACCCTGTGGGGCAGGTGCTATTATCTTCCCTCTGTCAAGTGGATATATAGTAACAGTACCTGCCTCACAGGATAGTGACAAGGATTGAGTTCATATAAGTAATTTTCTTAGAATAGTAACTGGTCCATTGTAATTGTTGTTTAAATGTTTGGTATTATTATTATTATAAAACAGACATGATTTCTACCCTTGTGGACTTTAATCTAGGAAACAAAAAAGTAGTAAATAAAAATAATTATTTATTGTAATAAGTTATGAAGGCACCAGAGTACTGATAAGAAAGACAGTAGAGTGGGCATAGATAGGATAGCCCTATGAAGGGCCTCCTTGAGGTTGCAGTGAAAGGGTCTGTGAGAGATGGGAAGGAGTCTTTTAGATTACTTCCAGTATTTAATGCAGGAGTCAAATAATTTAATCTTTTTTCCTAATTGTCAACCATATATTCTTTAAAAAAAATTTTTTTCCAACTGTGACACAAGGAAGTAACATATTTTTTTAAAAGAAAAGAATTAGTGGGGTTTAGTTAAAAATTTGTCAGTGGTTTTGTTGTGTTTAAAGTAAAAGTAAAAATGTATGCCAAAAATGTTGTCCTACCCATCGGTGTTATTTCCGAATGATTTAAGATTGCACCAGGGGACTCTTTGTTCGTTGAATCTTCTTTGCATTTAATGTTATTAATATTGGATAGAAAGGTGTTAACTGGTAGTTAAAATTTTTAGCCTACTACATATGTTTGCTTGATGTAAAATTGGTCCTAAGCATTTCTCTTAGAATTAAAATTAATATAAAATTTAGAATATGTAACAAATTACACCTTATTTTGCAGTTTGTAAGGCTATCTTGCTAAAATTGAGGAGCATGGGGCAGAGACAATAATGTTTTGTTAAACTTTAATAATAGCATGTAATGTCATGGTCAGGAAGAATATATAATGCTGAGAGCAATAGATTGGTGTCCTCTGGTTTACCTGAAACCTTCATTTATTGACTTGATGGGATTCTACCTGAGAAGGTTTGTTTTGTTTTGTTTTGTTTTGTTTTGAGATGGAGTCTTGCTCTGTCACCAGGCTGGAGTGCAGTGTTGTGATCTCAGCTCACTGCAACCTCCACCTCCTGGGTTCAAGTGATTCTTCTGCCTCAGCCTCCTGAGTAGCTGGGACTATAGGTGTGCGCCACCACACCCAGCTAATTTTTTGTATTTTTAGTAGAGACAGGGTTTCACCTTGTTGGCCAAGGTGGTCTCAATCTCTTGACCTCGTGATCTGACTGCCTCAGCCTCCCAAAGTGCTGGGATTACAGGCATGAGCCACCACACTTGGCTAAGAAGTTTTAATAATAGCAAAGTCTGTCATCATATGGAAGATGATAATATTTTTTATAGAAAAATGGTTATTTAATATTTATGTCACCTACATCTGTTTTAATAGTTTTTCTTTAGTTCGTGCTTTTATTGGCAAGATTATTATAGGTAAAAGCATATACTGTATGTTTTGTGAAATGTCTTTATTACTGACTTGGTGATGTCGTGGATATGTAGCCTGCTCAGGAAGAACTCAGAGAAGATCAAGATTTTGAAACTAAGGAAGGAGAAGGACTTGAAGAGTGCTCCAAAATAGAAGTAAAAGAAGAAAGCCCTGAATCAAAAGCAGAAAGAGAATTAAAAGCTTCCCAGAAATCAATTAGAAAACACAGGAACATGCACTGCAAGGTTTCTTTGTTGGATGACACAGTTTACGAATGTGTTGTGGAGGTGAGTACTTTTTCATTTCTAGCAATCAGACCTCTTACAGGTTGTTTCATCTAGAGTTGGATAAGTGGTGATTTTGCCCGTAATAAGACTCACCCTAATGATTATTTCTTTTTTTTGGTTGTTTTGAGACAGAGTCTCACTCTGTCACCCAGGCTGGAGTGCAGTGGCCCAATTTTGGCTCACTGTAGCCTCTAAATCCCACTTTCAAGCAATTCTCCTGTCTCAGCCTCCCAAATATCTGGAATTACAGCTATGTGCCACCACACCCGGCTAATTTTTTGTATTTTAAATAGAGACAGGGTTTCACCATTTTGGCCAGGCTGGTCTTGAACTCCTGGCCTCAAGTGATCTGCCCACTTTGGCCTCCCAAATTGCTGGGATTACAGGCATGAGCCACTGCACCCGGCTTCTAATGATTATTTCTGTGGATGGAAGTATTAATGGTGATTTTCTGGAGGTGGGGTTATGGGAAGATTATGAGTAAGTCTTTAAGCCCAGTAGTTGCCATTTCTTAAAATTTTCTACTATTTTCTGAAAGAATAAGTGATTGAATCAGGATTGAAGAATAATATCTGAGTTATTCAGTTACTCTTTTTGCTCCTTCAGGGCAAATTGAAATTTTAAAAAAGTATATATTTTTCAAACTAGAACAGTAGTTGTTCATTATGGTATGCATGATATATAAGCAATTGTTGTAATTGTTAGTGGTAACAGCTTTTATTGATAAAGCATATAATTCACATATATGTGCAACAAATTATTTTATTTATTTATTTATTTATGCTTTTGAGGCAGGGTCTTGCTCTGTTGCCCAGATTGAAGTGCAGTGGCGCAATGATAGCTCACTGCAGCCTCAACTTCCTGGGCTCAGGTGATTCTCCCACCTCAGCCTGCTAAGTAGCTGGGACTACAGGCACACACCACAACACCTGGCTAATTTTTTTTTTTTTTTTTTTGTAGAGACAAGGTCTCACCATGTTGGCCAGGTCACTCTCAAACTCCTACGCTCAAGCAATCCACCTGCCTCAGCCTCCCAAAGTGCTGAGATTATAGGCATGAGCCACTGCACCCAGCCTTATTTCTTAATCAAATTATTTATGTGCAAATGCAAATATGTTCAAGCACAAATCATCTAAAATATTATGCTATATTTACTAATAGGTATTCTCTAAGTTTTAAAAGTGAAATCAAGAAAGATATAATTATACTTTGAAATAGGTACTATACAACCTAACTAGAGACTTAGGGTCTGCCTTTTCTGCTTCTTGCACTAATATAGAGATGGGGAAAGCTATTTTACACTCATTCTTCCCATTCAGACCAAGATCCAGATATGAGTCTTACATATGAAGCCCTTGGGGACAGATGTGATTTAGAATTCAGAATATTTTGGATTTTAGCAAGGCAATAAGTAGATATCCTGCATATTTTATAATACACCCAGCAGTGTCTATAGTAGCACCCACATGATCAAACATAGTATTTCTATGGCAAAATATTTGAAGATTCATTCTAAGGTGGATAAATGAAGATTATAAATAGTCTCTTTACAGTTCAAGTCAAAATTTGCCATCTGGATTTTAATTATGAATAACAGATTAGGGACCTATACATGAAGCATTTTCAAATCTTCGTTTGCCATTTAGAATGAAAACATGGGAGAAAAAGAAAAAAAATGATTTGATATGGATGAGTTAAGACTGAAAATGAATGAACATTTATGTGAATTACTAATAGTCATTAAAAATAACTCATCTCATTGAGAGGAGGACATGTCATATGTGTGTGCCCATAAAATGATTCTAATTTTTTGAAGTATTTTTGTATATATTTCTCAGAAGTCATTCATATATTTGATTATTTTTAAACAATTCAAATTCTCATTTTCTTTGGGACATTTGGTCTGAAAATGATAGTCTAATGATTTCCACAGCCACAATTAAATGTCACTCTGGATAGTTGATTCAGTAATTCAGGTAGTCACAGTGACTGACGGTTGCCCATAGCATGCTTCAGGAAATATTGCACCCAAAATAAAGAATGTGATGTGTAGGATGGAAGTGGGGAAGATGAGATAGAAGGAAGGTAGAGTTTTGCTTTGAATTATAACACAGATTCCAAACTAGTATAAGTGTATTACAACCAACAAATTGAATAAAGGAATTTTGTAAATCATACTTTCTGCTTAAACTATGTAGCCACCTGTAAGTTTGTTGGTAACCAAAGATAAAAGAAGAAATTGGAAAGTGACAGTTTATTTTTTTTTCATGATGGATATAGAAATAAGAAGAAACTTCAGGCCAAGTGCACTAACTCACACTTGTAATCCCAGCACATTGGAAGGCTAAGGTGGGGGGATCACTTGAGCCTGGGAGTTCAAGACCAGCCTGGGTGACATAATGTGACTCTATCTACAAAAAATTTTGAAAATTAGGCATGGTGGTGCACATCTGTAGTCCTAGCTACTCTGGAGGCCGAGGTGTGAAGATCACTTGAGCCCAGGAGATAGAGGCTACAGTGAGCTATGATGAGGCCACTGCACTCCAGCCTGGGCAACAGAGTGAAACCCTATCTCTTTTGGGAATTAAAAAAAAAAAAGAAGAAGAAAAAGAAACCTCAACTCAACTGAGACACATGTATCTTTGCAGAAACATGCTAAGGGACAAGATTTGCTTAAACGAGTATGTGAGCATCTCAATCTTTTGGAAGAAGACTATTTTGGTCTAGCCGTTTGGGATAACACAACCTCTAAGGTGAGGAGACTGCTTGCAATTTAAGAAACTTGACAAAAAATTTGTTTTAATTCTTGTTATTAAGAATGTATTTATACCTACTTCTCTAAGGCAGTGTTCTTAGAATTATTCCTGTCTATTCTTATTTCTTAGATTTTTCTGCTATTTTTCTTCTAGAATTAATTTTTCTGCTATTTTTCTTTTAAAGAAAAGACCACTGCAGTGCATTCTTTCATCACTGAAATAAAGTATGTATTGTGTTTTTAAAAGGCATGGAAAGTAAAGAGGTATGATGCACTGATTAGCAAGTACTGTAGATGTCAATAACTTCATATATTATGCAATTGATATTGTATCTAATGCATAGGAGGTTCATAACAAATACTTGTTGAATGGATTATGTTATTAATATTATAATAACCATATCATAATTAAACAGAATTATGATATATAATTATAATTTGAAAGCAACATTATGGAACAGAATAAAATCCCAATATTATTGAAACAGCCTTAATGATGAATCTGAAATTTTTTCCAAAAGGAAACCAGTTGTTAACTTTTGAAGGAAGTGAAAGAATGGGTATGGACATAGAGGGAAGAAAGGTTAAAAGTCAGGTATTTACCTCAGAACACTTGAATTATTTCCTGGCCAATTAATTGAAAATTGCAAATATTTAAGATGAATCTAATGATAAAAGCTTTAGTGCAGTTTAACAAGTATTTGCGGGTGCTATACTAGATGATATGGATGCAGCTGTGAATAAGGTATACATGGTTCCTGCCCTCTGGAGCTTCCAGTGTATTATGAAGACAACATTAATTACTGGTTTGATGAGTGTTATACAAAAGGAAATACAGGTTGTCAAGGGAGAGTATGGCCTGAGAAGTCTCCTCTGGGGAGGTGATGCCTAAACTGAGAGAGACCTGAAGGACAAAATGGGCAAGTGAGGTGGACAGAGAATGGCTTACATAAGACCTGGAGTTGAGAGAGCAACATTTCAGGAACTGAAAACCATCTGGCCTGGCTGAACATAGGGTATGAGGAATAGAGTAACAGGTGAATCTGGAGAGGTATACCTCCAGGTTGGGGGATGGGTATAAAGTGGGGGATCCTGGAGAGAGTCTTGTTGACACTGAATTTAAGCCATTTAAGTTCATCCTTTCTCCAAGATGATTTCAGTTTATTAAGAAAAATTGAAGGGCAGCAGCCTTTAACATCTGCAAACTCTGTAGATTAGGTTGTGTGAGTTAGGTAATGAAAACTAGGAGACATGGAATTATCCTTTGTCTAAACAAAGTGTATTTGTAGAATATACCTAGTAGTTTACAAAAATGTGTTCCTTCTATGAATGACTACTAACTCAAACAGAACTATGTTTGATCACTACGTTAATATTATTCTTTAAGGACTTACCCTTTACTTTGTCTCCCTTAGGGCTCAAACCAACTTGTACTGGTAAATATAGCTAATATTTGACTACTGTACATTTCAATATCATGAAGAGAGTAAATCTCAAATGTTCTCATCACATAAAAAGTCAAATATTTGAGGTGATGGATAGTTTGATTCATTTTATTTAATCATTTCACACTGTATTAAAAAATCATATCACTTTCTGCCCCATAAATATATACAACTATAATTTTTCAATGTATAATTTTGAAAAGTCTAGCCTGAATTGAAACCACTATTTCCCATTAGTAAGGGAACATTGAAGTTAATTTAAGAACAAAACAGTTGTCTCAAAACTGCAGTGAAAAACTTTCCGTAACTGTGAGCTAGAAAATTCTCCCATGAATCAAGGGAAATACTCTGAAAAGTGTTTTATGTAAGTTCATGAGATAATTTTGATTTCCAAAAATTAATAGCTACATCGTGGGGAAAAAAAAACAACCAAGATTGATTTGAGAATAATCAAAAGTTTTTAGTTACACTGAAAACTTTTAATCATTGTTGATGTAATTTATATTTTGTCATGTCACCAAGTTTATTTTCTTTACAGTGGTTTTCACTTTTTTTTTTTTTGAGACAGGGTCTCACTCTGTTGCCTATGCTGGAGTGCAATGGCGTGATCTTGGCTTGCTGCAGTCTGTGCCTCCTGTGTTCAAGCAATTTTCCTACCTCAGCCTTCCAAGTAGCTGGGACCACAGGCATGCACCACTATGCTTAGCCAATTTTTAAATTTTTATATTTTGTAGAAATAGGGTTTCACTATGTTGCCCAGGCTGGTCTTGAACTCCTGGGCTCAAACAATCCTCCTGCCTCAGCCTCCCAAAGTGCTAAATTACAGATATAAGCCACTCTGCCTTGCCACTATTATAATTAGTTTGTTTTTGCTTTTGTTTTGAGATGGAGTTTCACTCTCATCACCAAGGCTGGAGTGCAATGGCGTGATCTCAGCTCACTGCAACCTCCACCTCCTGGGTTCAAGCGATTCTCCTGTCTCAGCCTCCCAAGTAGCTGGGATTACAGGCATGCACTACCACACCCAGCTAATTTTTTTTAGTTTCAGTAGAGACGGGGTTTTACAACGTTGGCCAGGCTGGTCTCGAACTCCTGACCTCAGGCGATTCACCACCTTGGCCTCCCAAAATGCTTGGATTACAGGCGTGAGCTACCACGCCTAACTGTAATTAGTTTTTAATGAGCAAATGTTAAATTGCTTTATGTGTAAAGTGTTATTAAACGTGCTTAATATATATTTATATATTTATGTGTAAAGTGTTATTAAAAGTGCTTAATTTAAAAGCTTAATAACAAAGCACAAACCTGGCTGTGTAAGAAAAGGACATTATTGTCCCTCATAAGTATTTTTGGAAAAGAGAATTGGTACCTCTGAATCATAATCTGGCCTCAACTTCCCTGATAGTTTATAAGAGCTCCTACTGGGGAACTTAGAGCTCAAGTGAATCCTGGGAAAAATAGGCCTTATTATAGTCAGGGCATCAGCAGGCCTGTATGGACCAGGTTCTTATAGGATATCCAGCGGGAACATCATCAAAGGGAATGGGCTACTCTATATTTTGTGCTTCTAAGTTAATCACGGTCAACCTCCAGCTCAGAAGTAGGTTAAAACAGAGTGGTTTTTTGGATTAAAATGAGAGTCTTTAGCTGATCTAAGAAGCAAAGCATGGAAGGGAAAGTAGGAACTTCATTAGCACATGGCCCAGGTAAATCTTGTATAAAAATGAATCTGGGGAAGATTTACCTTAGGATTATCAGGTTAAAGGGTCAATACAGTAACAAAAGCACCTTAGTGATGGCAGACCTTCCTTAATATGCTGTCTCATGGCTGGGTGCAGTGGCTCATGCCTATAATCCCAGTACTTTGGGAGACTGAGCTGGGTGGATCACCTGAGGTCAGGAGTTCATGACCAGCCTGGCCAACATGGTGAAACCTCGTCTCTACTACAAATACAAAAATTAGCCAGGCGTGGTGGCACATGCCTGTAATCCTAGCTACTCGGGAGTCTAAGACACAAGAATCGCTTGAACCCGGTAGGCAGAGGTTGCAGTGAGCCGAGATCGCCCCGTTGCACTCCAGCCTGGGCAGCAAAACGAGACTTCATCTCCAAAAAAAAAAGGCCAGGTCTGGTGGCTCATGCCTGTAATCCCAGCACTTTGGGAGGCTGAGACGGGGGCGTGGATCACGAGGTCAGGAGTTGTTCAAGACCAGCCTGGTCAAGATGGTAAAACCCTGTTTCTACTAAAAATACAAAAAATTAACCAGGCATGGTGGTGGGCGCCTGTAATCTCAGCTACTTGGGAGGCTGAGGCAGAGAACTGCTTGAACCTGGGAGGCAGAGGTTGCAGTGAGCCAAGTTCATGCCACTGCACTCCAGCTTGGGTTACAGAGTGAGACTCTGTCTCAAAGAAAAAAAAATTTGTGTCTCTTAAGTCACAGTTGTCTAGTCTGGATGGGTATCATGCTCTGTTTTATACACAGCTGTTTCTGGTATCTCCCATCACTATCATCCTGGGGATGTGCTTTGCCTCTTTCCTGTGATGTTTCTCCTGTTTCCTTTATCCTACCTTTTACTTGTGTTAGATAGAGTGCTATATGGGATGTAATCTGTTTTGAGATATGACATGTCTGAAAAGATGGCTTTATTCTGCTTTCACATTTGATTGTGAATTTTGTTGGTTATAGCTTTTTCTTTTTCTTTTTTTTTACCTTCAGAATTTTAAAGGCATTACTTCATTGTCTTCTAGTTTCCAGTGTTGCTCTTGAAAAGGCCAGAGCCATGTTGATTTTTGATCCTTTGTGTGACTTTTGTTCATCTCCCTCCTCCCTTATACAATCAAACAAGTATGATCTTTTCTTTTTTCTTGTCCTTATGAAGTTGAGAGTTCACAATTATATCTCTTGATGTGGGCTGATTTTCTTCTATTGTTCTGGGCCATGTCTATTTTTTGCCAGACTGATTTCCTAAAGAATGCCATCTAGCATATTGCCTGGCCTGAATGTGGTAGGCATTTGATAAATGTTTATTGAAAGAGTGAGACATATTGTTACACTTGAGAGAATAGCTTTGCCACATTCTAGTTGCAAGTTAGGTAAGTTGCTTGTCCTTCTGCTTTTTCACTGATAAAATAGGAATGATAATGAGATAATCTATATGAAAACATGTGGAATCATGCCTGACATGTCATAAGCATTCAATAGACATTAGGTATTATCATTATTATTAGGATTATTGGCTGGGCATGGTAGCTCATCCCTGTAATCCCAGCACTTTGGGATGTAGAGGCAGGTGGATCACTTGAGCCCAGGAGTTTGAGACCAGTGAAACCCTATCTCTATCAGAAATTGAAAAATTAACTGAGTGTGGTGGCATGCACCTCTAGTTCCGTTCCAGCCACTGGCTAGGCTGAGGTGGGAGGATAACCTGAGCCTGGGAAGTCAAGGCTGCACTGAGCTGTGAGTGTACCACTGCACTTGCCTGGGTGTTAGGGGTAAGACTCTATCTCAAAAAAAAAAAAAAAAAAAAAAAAGATGGTATTATTATTTTAAAATGAAATTACCAATTAAGTCCTTGACTTTAAAAGAAAAAATATGTGTATCGTAATCTACAGGTACATTCTAGAACATCCTTCAGGTTGCATATTCTACCTGTTCTTTTCTTAGGTAGGATGTACAAAGCAACAGTGTACCTTTTACTTAAAATTGATTGTATTTAGGCAGACTATATGGCTTTATTTTAGCTATTGGAAAAAGAAAAATCACAAGAAATTTAGTTAGAGATCTAATTGGCTTTTATTTGTGATTCACACATTTAGGCAGCCTCCATTCTATAAAACAGAATGAAAGTTCCCAATGAGCAATGGCAGAACAGTGGGTTTTGTAAGGTAGGAATAAGGAAACCAAATAATAGGAAAAAACAAATTAGTTAACATCAAGTTACTTTTTTTCTAAATGCTAAAGCAGAGAGGACTTCCTTGTTAAACTGACTCAGGTAGACTGGAATCTCCTGTTTTCAGGAAAAACTGGTCTGTTTAGGATCTACCCACTTCCTTTAGGTTTCAGTTTGATTATGTGGTATTTAGTATGAGTGACTCCATTTTGGTTTGGCCTGATCTGTTGGAGCCAGTGAAGAAGCTTAGACCAAAACAATGGCCTTCCATAATTTTTGTTTAACACTGTCATTCTGTATATATCTACCATCAGTAAGCCAAATTTTGAGATAAGACCCTCTCTAGAAGTACATAGATATTTGTGAAATGATTGAATCCATAGTCCTTAGTAAATCTTGGTCATCTATCTAAGTTTTCTGCTGTTCTGAAATACAGAAGATAATAGAACTATACAGACTTTGGAGGCTCACCTCCCCCCCTCCCCCATTTTACAGACGAGGAAACTGAAGCACGAAAAGGCAGAGTGACATCCTCTAGTTGCAGTCAGTTTACTCCTGTAGCTCCTTGCCTGCTGCCCCTTCCCAAGTTATTTTCTTCTTTAGCTTTTTACTCCTTTCTTTGATTTTTACATTTCATCTTTATTTTTTGTTTTTGTTTCCTCTACAGAATCAGTTAATGTTGTAGAAAAAATGTGAGCCATAATACAATGAGAGATAACTGTTTTCTCTTCTTTCCATTCTCTGATGTCTTCTTTTTGTGTATGTAAAGATTTGTCCTTTGTATGTGTAACGTCTGTCATTAAGAGCTTTGTGCTTTGTTTGTAGACAGTTGAGTACATTTAGCAGGGTTTTCCCTCATATGGAGTGGCTTGCTTGTTCACTTTTCCTACTGACTGCATGATAATGGGCCTGTTGCTAAGGTCTGGCATGAGAAGTGGAAAAGCAGTAAGAAGCAAACTTTTTTTTCAGGCTGGAGTGCTGTGGTGCCATCTCAGCTCACTGCAACCTACACTTCCCAGGTTCCAACGATTCTTATGCCTCAGCCTCCTAAGTAGCTGGGATTACAGGTGCCCGCCATCACACCCAGCTAATTTTTGTATTTTTAGTAGAGATGGGGTTTCACCATGTTGGTCAGGCTGGTCTTGAACTCCTGATCTCAGGTGATCCACCTGCCTCAGCCTCCCAAAGTGCTGGGATGACAGGCTTGTGCCACCACGCTTGGCCCAGAAGCAAACTTCTATAGCTCTGTGAGAGATTTGTTGCCACTATCAATCAAAACTGTGAGTTAAATAGTTGCTTCCTATATTTTATTTCTGCTTAGATATATTTATTAATGAATCAAGGATTTTTTTCCTTGGGAGAAAAGTCACTTATATTAATTCCCCCTCCCTCCAAATTTCATCTCTAAGCAGAAACCTTGAGCTCTTCTGGTAAATAATGAGAATCTTAAATTAGGACTGCATTCAATTCAATAGTATATAGTCATCGTCTTTTTCCATTCATTTTCTGTGTGGATGAATTTTCTTACCTTTAGAGTCAGACAATCAACTCTGAAAAGATCATCAGTCAAATCAGAATTATTCTGCCCACCTACTCAGGCAAAGAGCAAACACCAATGGAGTGACTATTAAATCAAGACTGAGTGATTTATTTTATAGTCATCTGAAAGGATTGATTGTTTATCATTGATTCATGACTAGCCTTGAAGGCAAGTGGCAGTTACGGTTGTATCTCTATTGTCTGGCAAGTTAGAAAGACGAAGGGGAGTTTTGTAAATATACTTGCTGAGTAGGGAAACTGCATTTGTGATCTTGTCTTGCTAGAGAGATTTGAATCAACACTTCTAGTGAATTTAAATGTAGTTTTTTTGGGTTTTGTTTTTTAATTTTTGTTTTTTTTAGCTTAGCATTTAAAGAATGACACCTAGAATTACATGCGCTCTAGAGTTTCTATAACATATCTTGGAGCAGCGATTTGAAGTCAACATCCTAACAGCAGCATAAATAATGGTTATTCCTTGAGTTGAGACAGATAGACTTCTGGAACTGTAGAAAAGTCTTTTACCTCAAAAGACGAGGATTTGTCTAAATCTCTTATGTGTATGCATGGGGGTTTTAGGACCTCCATATAAGGGTAGCCGATGACCAACTCAGGGAATGGAGTTTTTTTTTTTTTTTTTTTTTTTTAATATTATGACCTCAGGTTATAAATACAGCAAAAGATGTGAAAGTCTCCTGTATTAGTCCATGCTTTCACTGCTATAAAGAAATACTTCAGACTGGGTAATTTATAAAGCAAAGAGGTTTAATTAGCTCATAGTTCTGCAGGCTGTACAGGAAGCATGGTGGCATCAACTTCTGGGGAGGCCTCAGGAAACTTAGAATCATGGCAGAAGACAAAAAGGAAGCTAGCACATCTCACATGGGCAGAGCAGGAGGAATAGGGGGTGGGATGCTACATACTTTTGAACAACCAGATCTTGTGAGAACTCTTTATCATGAGAATAGCACCAAAGGGGGAAATCTGCCCCCATGATCCAGTCACCTCCCACCAGGCCCACCTCCAATACTGGGGATTACAATTTGATGTGAGATTTGGGTGGGGATACTCATCCAAACTGTATCTGCTTCTATTCATTTTACCTCTTTAAATGCCATTTCTCTAGTTGAAACTTTATTAATCTATCCTGATTTACTTCAGTAGCGTCATTCATTTATTCTTTGTTCACTCATTCATAAACATTTGTTGTTCAGATAGTATCTGCCTTGTGCTGTGCAGAGCAATAAAAGACAGTCTCTTTCCTCATGGAGCTCCCAGGCTGACTAGGCGATAGCAGTAAGATGGACACCCACATAGATGGGAAGTCAGAAGGGGTTTTCTGGAAAAGGTAATAACAGATATGAATTATAAGAGATAGTCAGGAATCTTCCAGATGAAGAAGCAGGGACAGAGTATTCCAAGTAGAAGAAACAACTTGTGAGAAGGTGTTTTGAAAGAAGAACATATGGGAGACCAGTAATACTTCAGTTGAATGAATGAAGCTCTATATCAGAATGTTGCTGCTCTTCATCTCTGTATTATTTGCGTACTTCTTTTTTAAGCTGGAGAAGGAATGTGATTCTTTTTAATGCACAAGCTTAAATTCTGCTTAAAATGTTAATATATTTAATTCTCAAGATATGATTGATAAAATGGACTCTTCAAAAAGAATCCTTACCCCTGAAAATATTCAAATAGAACTAGATTATTCAGAATTGATATTTTAGGGGACATCTGAAGACCCTGCTTTTTTCTTCTAGCTCTAACCCTTTCTTCCATGCTATAGCCATACTCTTAAAGAAATTGGTTTGCCTATATTATTCTCTATTTCCTTACTGCATATTAGTTAAATGTAACACAAGAAAGATGTAAATCATACATATACATCCCAAAGAATTTTTAAAAAGTGAACATTAACAGAACTCTGTGTAAAAATGAACATTAACAGAACTCTAAAATCCCCCATTGTTTCCCTTCCAGTCACTACCTTCAACCCCTTATCAGTTATTACTCCTCCCCACTCCCCATCAAAAGTAACTTCTTCCTCCAGCCTGGGCGACATAGTGAAATCCTATCTCTACAAATACAGAAAAATTAGCCGGGTGTGATGATGAGCACCTGTAGTCCCAGCTACTCAGGAGGCAGAGGTAGGAGGAGGATTGCTTGAGCCAGAGAGGTGGACATTGCAATGAGCCGAGATTGTGCCACTGCACTCCAGGCTGGGTGACAGAGTGAGACCCTATCACACACAAAAAAAGTTACTTCATCCTAATGTCTGTCACCATCAATCAGTTTTGCCTGTTTTTAAACTTTACGTAGGTAAAATCATTCAGTGTCTTCTCTTAGGTCAGGCTTCCTTTGTTTCATTCATTATTATGTTTTTGAGATTCATTCATGCTATTTCAAATAGCAATAGTTCATTCTCATTAATGTGTGTGTATATATATATATACACACACACACATATATATACGTATATATATGTGTATATAAAAAATATATGTGTATATATATACACACACACACGTATATATATATATATTTTTTTTTTTGAGACAGAGTCTCGCTCTGTTGCCCAGGCTGGAGTGCAGTGGTACAATCTTGGCTCACTGCAATCTCCACCTCCTTGGCTCAAGCGATCCTCCTGCCTCAGCCTTCTGGCCTCATTACTGTATAATATAATATTTCATTGTTTGACTACACCACACTTGATGTACTCTACTATCGAGACATTTGGCTTGTTTACAGTTTGGGGCTTTTATGAATGCTTCTGCTAGGAACATTCTTGCAGATGCGTTTTGGTATACATCTTACCATAAATGTTTCTGTTGGACATGTTCCTAGGAGTGACACTGACAGATTTTAGAGAATACATATGTTCAGCTTTAGTAGATACTATCAAACAGTTTTCTGAAGTAGTTTTACCAGTTTACACTCTCACAAATAATGACTAAGAGTCTCAGCTGTGCCACGTCCTCATCTGCACTTGATATAGCTCATTGCATTTTTATTTCTGCCCTTATTGCTCTGCTGAAATTGCTCTTACCAAAATAAATCTGACATTTTTTATCCTCATGTTACTTGTCCATTTTGCAGTATTGATGATCTTAATTGCTCCATCCTCGAAACTTCCTGTTCTTTTAGATACTGTAATACTGGCCTCTCTTGTCTTTCTCCTACCACTGTAGTCTCTTCTCCTCAATTTACTTCTCAGCTCTTTGCTCTCTCTCCATCCCTTAAATGCAAGTGTTCCCCAAGTGTCCCCGTTTGTTTTCACTGTAATACATACTCCTTGGGTGATTTTTAAATCTTCTTTAATGGTTTCATCTACCACCTACATGAGGAAGGTGTCCAAATCTATGGCCCAAATTTCTTTTCTGAGTGCCAGACCTGCTTATACAGCTTTCTATTGAAATATTCCGCTTGGATTCCAAAGATACTTTAAACATATACTTATTTAAATATATTACAATTTATCATTCAACTGTTGATGTACATGTAGGTCGTTTCTTGTTTTTGCTATGTTTTTCTCCTGATGACATTTGTTCCTTTTCTTGTATTTCCTGTTTTAGTGAATAGTGCCACATCCACCCAGTTGCCCAAGCCAGCAACTTGAGAATTATTCTTTACCATTATACCTTACCAACCCTTATCATGAGCCCACCCTTCCCCTACATCCCATTTACGTAGTCACAAATCCTGATAGTTTTAACTCCTAAACTTTTTTTCCCCTCTGTCCTATAGACTTTATTCCATCAGGCCCTTTAGATTATCAGTATCAGTACCATTTATTCAATACTGGCTGTGTGCTTTTAATGTGCATCAAATAATTTAACCCACAATAACTTTGTGAGGATGGTAGTTTTATCCCAATTATACAGATGAGAAAACTGAGGCTCAGAAAGACTGTCTTATATAAGGTTACACAGCTGCTAAATGGTGGAGAGGGTGAGACAGGACTGGAATTCAAGACTGTCTGACTTCAAAGCCTGTACCCTTAAGCATGATACTCTGCTGGACTACAGTTACCATTCTCAACAACAGCAACTTTTTTGGACTCCCTGGCTATAGTCATGCTTTCTCTAATTGATGTCACTTCTTTATTTTAAATCCTTCAATGGCTCCTGCTTGCTAAGAACCTGATAAAGTCTAAGTTCTTAGCATGGGGTACTCTCTCTCCATGTCTGGACCTTACTGTTGTTTTTAGCTTTACATCTCTCCTCTTTACCTCTGTGCTCCAGCTATGCTGAACCATATGCAGCAACTCAGGTGTATTGCAGTCACTTTTATACTTTTGTGCCTTTCTAATTACTTCCTTTTCTTCTTTACCTGGCTAACTCATTTGTCCTCCAAGACACCATTTAGATCCCCCAGACATTCTATTGAGAAACATTTCCTGACTTCTAAACCATTTTGGTGCATGTCCTCTATGCTCTCAGTATACCCGTGCTCTATCATAGCACTAGCACATGTTTCTATCATTGTAATGATCACACCTGGAACAAATTGATTGTTCCCTTTTGGCCTCCTCATTAGAATGACAACACCCTGAGGACCCGTGCTATTTTAATCCTTTTTTTTTTCTTTTGTAACCACAGTGCCTAGCATATGGAAGCATTCCACAAATATTTGTTGGCTAACTAATTTAAATTGAACATAAAAGTACCTGTTCTTGTACACATTGATTTTTATTATCTCCAGAAGGTTTTGTTTTTGTTTTGGATTTGGAGGTGTAGATAACTGAAGCAGTAACAACTTATTCTACATAGTAGCTTATACCTTGCAGTCTTCATGTGACTGACACAAAACTGGGTTTGCCTTCCCTATGTCAAGGTTAGTAGAAATTCTAGCACAGATTCATAGACTGGCTCGTAGAATCCCTGGAAGGAACTTGGCAGCTTCAGCTTACTTAGGGACATTCTCTTAAAATAATGGAAAACTCAAGTTGAAAAAAACAACGAAGGGAAAAAAATAATAATAATGGAAAACATGGAGTCCTCTATGGTAAGAAATATCTACAGCAAGTGGTAAAAAATGGTAGTAGTTCTGGATTGCATGGTATAAACCAAGGTTCTCAGAGGTTTCATGAAACTCAGTTGGTGCTTTTAGAGTCCTCCTTTACCTTTGAAACTACAGCAACTTTCTTTAGTCTAAATGAAAGACTAAGGAGAAAACACCCTGGTCACCCCTTTCTGACATGGCTTAAACAAGTATGTGCTTATTTTTATACCTTAGAACAATTTAATAATATGTGGCATTTATTTATATATATTAATTTTCTGTGTTAATTGTGGTGGGACTGTAAAAACTAGTCCCCACTCTTATGTTTATTGTGTGTTGTAATGACTATATAATAGTCAAAGTAGTATATAATCAATTTAAAAAATGTAATGATCAAGCCCATTCCTTCAATAGGGCAAATGGGATGGTCACCATGTGCTTGGCCCTTTTGGTAGAGGGTGAGGAGGGGATACTGTACTCCTTTTTCTAAATGCCACTGGCTCTGGGTGCCGTGGCTGATACTTGTAATCTCAGCACTTTGGGAGACCAAGGTGGGCAGATCACTTGAGGTCAGGAGTTCGAGACCAGCCTGGCCAACATGGTGAAACCCCATCTCTACTAAAAATACAAAAAAATTAGCCAGGTGTGGTTGTGGGCACCTGTAATCCCAGTTACTAGGGAGGCTGAGGCAGGAGAATCACTCTGCTGGGAGGCAGAGGTTGCAGTGAGCCAAGATAGTGTCACTGAACTCCAGCCTGGGCAACAGAGCCAGACCCTGCTAAATAAATAAATATAAATGCCACTAAAATTCAGTTTTAAATCTTTTGGACAAAGGAAGGGGAGGGATTAGGAAGAGGCAAGAGAGGGGGCTCCTGAGGTGCTCGGTAATGTTATAATTCTTATATGTTCATTTTGATGTTTTATTGATCATTATACTTACGTTTTATGTACTTTTCTATATGTGTCTTATATTTCATTAAAATGTTGTAAACAATTCTAGAAATTTAGAAATTTCTATCTTTAAACATTTCTCAAAGGGACCTATGAAAGATGTTAATGGTGAGGTTATTTTCCAGTGCCTGCCCTTTGCATGGTCCACCATGGGTTGAGAAGCCCTAGCCTAGTGGTGTGTACATTCTAAGTGGAGTGGGAAAACAGTGAAGGACAAGATTAGCATGGGCAAGAGTCGTTAGGGAAAACAATGTTTATTCATTCAGTAAATATTAATTGGGCACAAGCCATGTATGGAATACTGTACTGATACAGAATGCTTTGGCCCAGCACGATGGCTCAAGCCTATAATCCCAGCACTTTGGGAGGCCGAGGTGGGCAGATCAGCTGATGTCAGGAGTTGGACACCAGCCTGGCCAACATGCTGAAACCCCATCTCTACTAAAAATACAAAAATTAGCCGAGCGTGGTGGTGGGCACCTGTAATCCCAGCTACTTGGGAGACTGAGTCAGGAGAATTGCTTGAACCCAGGAGGCAGAGGTTGCAGTGAGCTGAGATCATGCCAATGTACTCCAGCCTGGCAACAGAGTGAGACTCCATCCCAAAAACAAACAAATAAGCAAAACACAAAAACTTGAAGGAGACCGAAGGTCAGGGTTGGAGGGGAAAAATAAAATGTGGATGCTGTCAATTAATTCTGATTGTAGCTACTACTAGTCTTTATAGAATAATATAAATAAGCAATGCTTATTTAGCATTTGCTGTTTACTAAGATATTTACATGTATTAACTCCTTTAATCAGCACAGTAACACTATGAAGTAGGCACTACTACCAGTATCTCATTTTATAGATGAGGAAACTGACGTACAGAGATCCTCAAGTCACTCAGCCAGGAAGTAGTGGAACTAATATTCCGGCCCAACTGTCAGAGTCCCTGCTTGTCTCCTCAAAATCACTGTGCTTTGTGAAATTAATGCAAAGACTATCAAAGGAGATGTAGGTTGATCTGGAGGCACTATTTGAAGATAGTCAGTGATCCTGCTTCCAGTACTCTGGTGTTTATGTGTTTTGGAGCTCTGTGTGAATGCCTTTTCTTCTTTCTACAGACATGGCTGGATTCCGCCAAAGAAATAAAAAAGCAGGTTCGTGGTAAGTGGATATAGCTCTTTTTATAGTTTGTTCTTTCTTTTAGTAGGTCAGAGGATTTCCAACCATTTCTGGCTGTGAGTCAGTCACTTTAGAATCCTGACTACTGCAGATTGCTTTGAAATTGAGATAAAGCCTTGTCTTGGAAGGAGGAGATTCCATAATAGAAAAATATAGCAGAGGTGGATACTATTGAGATGTAGGTCAGATTTTGTTGATTTTTTTTTTACAACTGGGCAAAGTTGGGGAAGATAGGAAGAGTTGGGAGTAACAGAAGGTGGAAAAGAACAAAGATAAGAAAAGAAAAAGGATGAGAAAAGAAAAAGGATATGGGAGTCAGCTCTCAAAATGGTAGTGACTGAAACTGCAGTTGCCTACTAGGAGTTTGCAGCTGGATCCTATTCCTTTTAAATTGTTCTGAACTATTGCATTATAAATTTTATGTTTTCCTCCTTATGGTTGTTTGCATCCCTTTTAACAGTCCTCTTCCAAACTGTAATATAGACTGACTGTGGAAGAAAAAAAGAGTGGAAGAACAAGAATTGCTTGCCACTGACCTTTCTGACATTGTAGCTTTGCTCCTAGCTGTAAGCTCCCTAATGTACAGTCCCACTTTACACCCTGATAAGACTGATGTCCTGGGATAAATATTTCTGGGTTAAAAAAAGTATAGATTCATATTTTGCAATCCCAGACTCAGTGGCTAATTAAGACTACCTGTCCTTTTAGTTTAGTTTTAAAGAAATTTCCAGGAAATGCTATAGTTGTTATTTATCATGATTAGTAAGTTTTTCTTTCACCTGAAAACAAACTTTACTTTTCATTTTTTTCTTAGAAGAAAACACTCTTGTTATAGTGAAATGTTTTCCTTTAGACCCTGTTTATAATTGCTTTAGTTTTCTTAAGTAAAGAAACAAAATACTCTTGGACTGATAACTCTCTGCATTTGCTTTCTACCTATAAAAGCTTGTTTTAAAATGCAAGTCACAGCAAAAAATATTAATAATATTTGAGACACCACAAGAAAAGTATAACTCCTTGCTCCTTTCAATGAAAATGCTTTTAATATGAAATATTACTCAGGAGCATATGATTATATAAGAAGATTCTTTAGGAGGAAAAGTTAACAGAGTTTATGATGAGTAAAAAAGAATATCTAGTGGATTGTCTTCCTGAATATTAAAAAAAATCTTGCTAAGAAAAGGAACCTAAATATTTTTGAGTTAAAAAAATTACAGAGTAATAAAAACATTTCTTTCAACATGGGGGGGAACCCATGTCCCTTACAAAAACTTTAATAGGGAATCAAATTGTAAACATTTTTTTAAGCCAAAGAGAAGAATAACATTTATTGCAAAGGTGGGGTTTTTTTTTAAGTTTTTTTTTTTAATCGCACAAGTAATATATACCCATTGTAAGAAATTTAAACATTATAGGAAATTATCATGAAGAATGTCAGAGTTTTCTAAATCCTGTTCTCTGGATATAATCGCTGTTAAACTGATAGAATCTGCAAGATTTTCTTCTAGGCATATATAAATTTTGCTTTTTAAAAATACAAGTATGTTATATATAGCTTTTAAATTTAATTTTTAAAATAGATGTTATAAATATGTGGTATAAAATATAAAGATACATATGAGTATAGTACGAGGTAAATCTCCCTTCTTTCCTTGTCCTAGTCATGCAGTTTTCATTCCTAGAAGCAACCATGGTAACTTGTGTTCTTTCCAGAAATGGTCTGAGTGTAATAATATATGATACATATTTTAAATATGTACATATATTTTTAGAGACGGGGTTTCACTCTGTCACTCAGGCTGGAGTCAGGTGGCACAGTCCTAGCTCACTGTAGCCTTGAACTCCTGGACTCAAGGGATCCTCCCTCCTCAGTCTCCAAAGTGCTGAGATTACAGGTGTGACCCACCACGTGTGGCTGGTCTGAATGTATACAGACATACATGAAAGTGTGCTTTAGTATAAATATGCAACCAATCTTTTTTGTTTAACATAATTTAGAGTGCTATCCGTATCAATATATATATATATTTATTTCATCTCTTAATTTTAGGCCAGGCACAATGGTTTATGCCTGTAATCCCAGCACTTTGGGACACTGAGGTAGGAGTATTGCATGAGCCTATGGGTTTGAGACCAGCCTAGGCAACATAGGAGACCCCGTCTCTACAAAAAATTTAAAAATTAGCTGAGTGTTTTGGTGCTTGCCTGTAGGCCCAGCTACTCAGGAGGCTGAGGTGGGAGGATCACTTGGACCTGGGAGATCGAGGCTACAATGAGCCATGATCATGCCACTGCACTCCAGCATCTGCAACAGAGTGAAACCTTATCTCAGAATACTACTACTACTACTACTACTACTACTACTACTACTAATTTTTAAATGATTATACACACACTAAATGGGTCCTATCGATGGGCATTTTGGGTTAATCCCAATGGTTTACTATTACAAACAAGCTTGCAGTGAATTTATTTACATGTATATCTCTGTATACATATATAAATGTCTATAGATAAATTCCTAGAAGTATAATAAAAATTATGACTATTTAAATTGTTAGATATTCAATAATATTTTGCATTTAGTTGTCATATCTCTTTAGTTTTCATTAATCTGGAACAGTTCCTGAGTCTTTAAAGTATTTCATGATATTGACAGGCTTTTATTTTTATTTTTTGAGATGCAGTCTTGCTCTGTCACCCAGGCTGGAGTGCAGTGGCACCATCTCGGCACTACAGTTTCCGCCTCCCAGGTTCAAGAGATTTTCTTGCCTCAGCCTCCCAAGTATCTGGGATTACAGGCACCTGCCACCATGCCCCTCTTTTTTGTATTTTTAGTAGAGATGGGGTTTCACCATGTTGGCCAGGTTGGTCTTGAACTTCTGACCTCAGGTGATCCACCCACCACGGCCTCCCAAAGTGTTGGGATTACAGGCATGAACTACCATGCCTGGCCAATGGTGATAGTTTTGAAGAATACAGATGAATTATTTTATTTTAATTAATTAATTAATTAATTAAGTTTTTGGAGACAGAGTCTCACGCTGTTGCCAGGCTAGAGTGCAATGGCGTGATCTGGGCTCACTGCAACTTCTGCCTCCTGAGTTCAAGAGATTCTCCTGCCTCAGCCTCCTGAGTAGCTGGGACTACAGGCGCACACCACCACGCCCAGCTAATTTTTGTATTTTTAGTAAAGACGAGGTTTCACCATGTTGGTCAGGATGGTCTCAATCTCTTGATCTCATGATCCACCTGCCGCGGCCTCCCTAAGTGCTGGGATTACAGGTGTGAGCCACCACGCCCGGCCCAGATGAGTTATTTTATAAATGGTCAGTTTAACTTTGTCTGATATTTCCTCATGGTTAGATTCAGGTTATGCACTTTTGGGAGGAATGTCACTGCAGTGTTGCTGAATTAGAAGACAGAAAGTTTAATGTTAACATTTTTTAGAGCTTTTCCAGCTACATTTTTTTCTTTCACTAAATATTCTCCATGAAGTGTTATTAATTATTTCTGTCATATTCTAGAAATGGTCACTGGTTAAAGTTTATTTTTAATATTTTTTGAATCCCAAATGATTAACTTTTTTAGCTTTCCCGTTGCATTTAACCCTGAGCTTGTTTACATGAAACTGGGTAATTGTTTTAGTAGTCTCCAACACTCATAATTGTTGCATGGAAAAGAATAGGAACTGAAAGTTCTTATGAAATATTCCTATGTTGGCCAGGCTGACCTTGAACTTCTGACCTCAAATGATCTGCCCACCCCATCCTCCCAAAGTGCTGGGATTACAGGCATGAGCCACTGCATCCAGAGACAGAGTCTTACTCTGTCACTCAGGCTGAAGTGCAGTGGCATGATCTTGGCTCACTGCAACCTCTTCCTCCTGGGTTCAAGCAATTCTCCCACCTCAGCCTCCTGAGTAGCTGGGACTACAGGCGCCCACCACCACGGCTGGCTAATTTTTTTTTTTTTTTTTTTTTTGTAATTTTATTAGAGACGGGGTTTCACCAAGTTGGCCAGGCTGGTCTTGAACACCTGACCTTGTGATCCGCCCGCCTTAGCCTCCCAAAGTGCTGGGATTACAGGCGTGAGCCACTGCACCCAGCCTGCATTTCTTTTTAAAAAAATTTTTTTTTCCCTGGAGCTTTAGCATTCCCATATGACCTACACAACAATGCCATGAAATCAGTTACTTTATTTCATTCATTCAGTCAGCAAATATTTCTTGAGCACCTATTGAAGCAGGAGAATAGAACCTGGAAGCTTGTTTTTTTAAAGTCTGTATCAAGAATTATAAGTTAATAATAGATAGATTGATGTGATTTTATCATATTAGAAAGTGAAACAGTAGGTGGTATTGGTTTGTGGTATACACTGAAAATACTTCCCCCACCCTCCTTCTGAGAAACAGTTATGAGTTTGTCTTTCTAATCTAAGTGCCATGTAAAGTTTCTGCAATATGAAGCATTAGAAGTGAGTTGGGCCAGGCACGGTATCTCACGCCTGTAGTCCCAGCACTTTGGGAGGCCAAGGCAGGCGGATCATAAGGTCAAGAAATTGAGACCATCCTGGCCAACATGGAGAAACCTGTCTCTACTAAAAATACAAAAATTGGCTGGGCGTGGTGGCGTGTGCCTGTAATCTTAGCTACTTGGGAGAGTGAGGCAGAAAAATCGCTTGAACCCAGGAAGCAGAAGTTGCAATGAGCCGAGATCGTGCCACTGCAGTCCAGTGTGGCAACAGAGCAAGATTTTGTCACAAAAAAAAAAAAAAAAAAAAAAAAGCATGGGATTTAGAGTAGGAGAACCCTGGGTTAACTAGCTGTGTACTTTCCTAAGCATTTGTTTCTTCATACATAAAATGAATTAATGCTACTATAAAATAAATTAGTACCTTCCTCCTTGGGTTTCTCTGAGGATTAAATGTGTTAATGTATGTAAGAGGGCTGGCTTAGTGCCTGGCATGCAATAAGTCCTGAACAAAATGGCAACTCTTAACATCATAACCAATTATACTTATTTGGGCTGAGACTAGGCCTTACTCTTAGGCAAGCCAACAGTCGTGCTAGAAAAACCCTGAAGGGAAGCCATCAGCTGGAAAAATGGAAATGCATTCTCCGTTTAACCTTTACTCATTATCTCTGATTTTTATTGTAGGTCAAAAATACGACACATTTTTATGAGTCTTAGGATTAAACTCTTGTGGTTTTCATACCTGAAATATTTTTATTAGAACTATAGTTTCTGAGAGCCACCTATATTACTTCTTATTTCTAAAATAACTGCCTGTCTTACCCATATTATTGAGAAAAATGCTTTTGTTTGAGATACTGTTGACAGATCTCACAAATATGCCATAACCAAAAAATAACCTTTATGGGTCACGTGAATGACCTTCTGAGGACCCAGAGTCATACACTACATAATGCTGTTTCTATTAATGATGGACCACATATACAGTGGTGGTCCTGTAAGATTATAATGCCATTTTTTTTTAAGACAGGGTCTTTTGTGGTTTTGTTTTTTTTTTTTTTTTGAGACAGGGTCTCGCTCTGTTGCCCGGGCTGGAGTGCAATGGTGCAATCACAGCTCACTACAGCCTCAACCTCTTTGGGCCCAAGTAATCCTCCCATCTCAGCCTCCCAAGTAGTTGAGACCACAGGCATGTGCCACCACGACTGGCTAATTTTTTAATTTTTGTAGAGTTAGGGTCTCCCCATGTTGTTCAGTCTGGTCTTGAACTCCTAGGCTTAAGCAATCCTCCCACTTTAGCCTCCCAAAGTGCTGGGATTACAGGTGTGAGCCACCGTGCCGAGCAGAGACAGAGTCTTGCTCTGTCACCCAGGCTGAACAGCAGTGGTTCAATCAATTCACTATAACCTTAAACTCCTATGCTCAAGGGATCCTGCTGCCTCAGCCTTCTGAGTAGCTGGGACTATGGGCATGCACCACCATATCTGGGTAATACTTATATTTTTTGCAGAGACAGGATCTCACTTTGTTGTCTAGGCTGGGCTCAAACTCCTGGCCTCAAGTGGTCCTCCTTCCTCAGCCTCCCAAGGTGAATAATACCATATTTTTACTGTATCTTTTCTGTGTTGAGATACACAAATATTTACCATTATGTTACAGTTGCCTACAGTATTCAGCACAGTAACACACTGTACAGGTTTGTAGCTGAGGCGCAATAGACTATATCATGTAGCCTAGGTGTGTAGTAAGCTAAACCATCTTGATTTGTGTAAAGACACTATGATGTTTGCATGATGACACGGCATTTCTCAGAGTATCTCTGTCATTAAGTGAGGCATGTCTGTATATAGATCACATTTTGAAAACCATTGCTACAAACAAGTTGACTTTTAAGATGGTTTTCCTTATGTTATTTTTCCTGTGTAGTTCTAATCCTTTATAAATAAAACTATTATATTAAGTCAGGCAAAAAAATGAGATCCTCTAGCTCGAATCATTAGGTGATATCTAAGCAACTTTCTTCTTTTTAAAAAATTATTTTTATCTACCAAGCATGAAAATATTTAAAGATATATTAATAAAAAAAGAGAAATATTTGAATATTTTGAGGTACTTCCAACAGTTAGAAACTTGGGTATAAACATAAAATTCTTTTGTGTTTATTTTTATAGGTATCCCTTGGAATTTTACATTTAATGTAAAGTTTTATCCACCTGACCCAGCACAGTTAACAGAAGACATAACAAGGTAAATGAGTGATAAGTTAAATATGTAATTTTTACATATAGTAATGTGTATGATGAGATAGTAATTCTTAACACCATAAGCTCTGCTAATTCCCTATTCAGAACTGAAGAAAAATAATTAAGATTGAAAGTTTCTGGTCACTTCAAGGCAGGCGTACAAATAAGTGAGCCTAAAAGCCTTAAGTATCTGTGACCTGTATCATGAGTATCAGGAAATTGGTGGGGAAACTTGCTTTGCTTTTCATGGGTATTATACCAAGCTGTGGACAGGGCTTCTACCAGCACCCTCCAAAGGGCAAGACACAAAAATAGTGGTAAAATGGCTCTACTGTTTTTTTGGGTCTTCTTTCATACTCTTTTCCTACCATGTTTCTTCTTAGAGGTATCAAAAAACTGAAAGTCTAAGTATTATTATTATTTCTTCCTATCTCCCTTTTAAAATGTTTGATGAAGTACTTGGTCCCCTGAACTGAATCTTCCTTGGAGCCCACCTAATTTGTGAAATCTTTTACTCTTTAAAAACAGTCTACTGATGTCTTTTAAGAAAATAGCTTTTATTGGATTCTATAAAAATATTAACTAAAAAAATAAAATGGAAAATCAATATATTATAAAGCACTACTGTGCATATTTATATCCATGACATCTTGCATACGGTCTTATCCATAGTAGACGCCTGGCAAATGTTTGTTAAATTAAACTGTTGGTTGTTGAGTAACTGCTTTCCATTTCTGATTTTGCTGCCAACTATCTGATTCCAGGCAGACTTACAGTCTCTAGGCCTCAGCTTCCATGTCTCTCAAATAAGAGAATAGACTAACCTCTTAAAAAATCTGAGTATTAAATTCTGTAAAAAGTCAATACCATTTTTTTCTTATTATCGTCTAGTTATCTTCAGTACATTCTTGAAGTTGAGATGCCAGATCTCTGCCTTAAAAAATTCTTTTGGTTATTTCTTTTTCACAGTAATATTTGTCTTTTGGAATTGCTAATTGTCTTTCTTTATCTAAGCTTATGTATAAAACAAAACACATATCTAAAAATCTTTGCTAATTATTTACATTTTAGAGGAGTTTAAAATTTTTGTGCCTTGTTTGGCATTGCTCTGATATTTAAAAAAACATGTACGCAGCCAGGCACGGTGGCTTATGCCTGTAATCCCAGCACTTTGGGAGGCCGAGGCGGGCAGATCACTAGGTCAGGAGATTGAGACCATCCTGGCTAACGTGGTGAAACCCCGTCTCTACTAAAAATACAAAAAATTAGTCGGGCATGGTGGCACACGCCTGTAATCCCAGCTACTTGGGAGGCTGAGGCAGGAGAACTGCTTGAACCCAGTAGGTGGAGGTTGCAGTGAGCTCAGGTCACGCCACTGCTCTCCAGCCTGGGCAACAAGAGTGAAACTCCATCTCAAAAAAAAAAAATGTATGTTATGACTAATTATGGCAAAAACTATTGCTGATGCACATATTATTTAACATGATAGAAGCAAGGATATTATTCTAATTGATTTAGGAATTGTCAGTTTAATAATACTCTCCTGTTTGATAAAACGGTCTGAATTGGTCAACTCAACTCAGTCAGTTAGAACACGTGTAAAGGAAGTCAGGGCCATAGGGGCAAACGTTACACCAATGGAGAGAAAAGTGTCTGAATGTGGTAAGGCACTCAGTTGGTTTGTCGGACTGAACTGTTTTAACTGCAAACTGTGCAATTCCCAATAGTTTAGCACACAGATGGTGTTAGTCTTACAAGGTGGCTAATGGTGTGTAGAATGCTGCATGCGACTTAACTCATCTTGGAGACAAAATACACCAGAATATTTATATCCTAGTGAAAATGTGTCAGTAATATCATCTTTGTATATGAAGGGCAATATCTGCAATGTGATAGAAAAGAAAGGGCCTGGTTTTGGAGCCAGTCTTTATTACTACCTGACACTGAGCACACTAAGCCTCTGAGCTGCTTTCTCATCTATAATCTGGCAATGATACCCCCCTCACAAGTGTGTGTGTGTGTGTGTGTGTGTGTGTGTGTGTGTGTGTGAGATTAGGTGAGATAATTTGTATATCTGTACTTAGCATACTTAAAAAAATATTAGTTTCATTACTTCCTGTAGACTTTCCCAAGTTTCCTCTTTCTAAACATGTGTCCAACATAGTTACAGTATTTTTTTTAAGTTTTAATATGGAAAAATTTGAAACACACGGAGATAAATAATAGTGCAATGAACTACCGTATACCCACTACCTAGATTGAATAATTATTATCTTATATTTACTTAATTACTTTCTTTTCTTCTTTCTCTCTCCCCCTTTTTCTTTCTCCCCTTTTCTCCTTTTTCTCTCTATATATTTTGTTGTTGTTGTTGCTGACATAACATCTTTTCTCTTTTGGCTGTAGATATTATTTATGTCTTCAGCTTCGGCAGGACATAGTTGCCGGACGTCTGCCCTGTTCCTTTGCAACCTTAGCATTGTTAGGTTCTTACACCATCCAGTCTGAACTGGGAGACTACGACCCAGAACTCCATGGCGTGGATTATGTTAGTGATTTTAAACTGGCCCCGAATCAGACCAAGGAACTTGAAGAGAAGGTCATGGAACTGCATAAGTCATACAGGTGAATATGTCTCCAGGGTTTGTTCAGTGTTTGTTTTGGCAATGAGTTTAAATACTTAACATGGTATTGGTTCAGTGTTTGCCTAAGAGGGAGCATGGTGCCATGGAAAGAGTCAGTGTGAACTCAGTTTCCTACACTGTTTGACTTTGGGCAGGTCACTTAACCTCTCTTAATCTAAGCTTTCTCATCAGAGTAATGGGCATTGCATTATAGGATGAAAATTAAATGGGGTAATATATGTAAAGCACTTAGCACAGTTGCTGGTTCAGTGCTCAGCAAATGACAGCTATTATTATTTTTGTTACCTTACCTTTTATTTTTTATCAGATTTAAAACTCATTATGCTGCATTAGGTGCCTTAAGATCCTTAGAGCAGGGGGCTTTTAATTTGAGATATTTATACATGGATAGATTTCAGAGCACCCATGAAACTCTTGGAGGTATTTTTAAAAGTCTTTATTAAATTCACTGACTATCCTGCTTTTTTGCCTGAAAATGATTGGTAATGTTGGGAGGTATCAAGTGATCAAGAGCAAGAGTTTAGAGTCAGTCTGAGCTGGGTTGAAATGTTGACCTTGGTTCCGACCTTGTGACCTTAAGTCATTCAATTATAATTTCTCTGAGCCTCATGTTTCTTATATTTCTGATGGAGATTATTACCGCAGAGAAAATAGGGTGACTGCTAGGTTTATAAAAGGTATTGTGGGCTGAGTGTGATGACTCATACCTGAAATCCTAGCACTTTGGGAGGCCAAGGCAGGAGGGTCACTTGAACCTGGGAGGTCAAGGCTGCAGTGAGCCAAGATCACATCGTTGAAAGGTAATGTGTGTAAAATACCAAATACAATGTCACAATGTCTTTCATATGGTAAAAATTCAATAAATATTAGCTAATATTAAAGTGCCAGAATAATTTGTGTTTCTTCCTACCCATACATTCATTGTTACTTGAGTGACTTGCTGTAGCTAAGTTCTATAAACTGCCTTAGTGTATTAATGTGAAAGTCTGACCTTGGCCTTGAGTTAGTACCCTGAGTTATGTTAGCATGAGTTAGGTTACAAATCTCCAAAGGGTCACACTGCTCAAAGAGAAATCCAAAGAGTGGTCCTGGTAGGCTTGCTATGGTAGTAAAAAATATTATTTCTAGCCATTGAGCCATCTTGTTCATTTTGGGGTAATTGGAATAGGATTGCATAGATTGGGATGCTTCAAATGAGAGATCTTTAACTTAAGGTGCCTTAATTCTGGGTGCCTTATTGCCCCTATAGGTTCAGGTACCTCAGTCACGAGGACCGTACTAAGGACTTTAAAGTCTACAACCTACATAGCAGTAGTCTTATAAGAGTTACCCGACTCTCTTGGGGTCATATCATTTCCAAAGAGAACTGCATGTTTGCTTTTTAAGTTTGGACTTTTACATTCCAGTACTAATGTCTGGAATCATTACATATACTGCTTTCAGTTGTCTTTGAATACATTTTTAATACTTTTATATTCTGGTTATGATTCTCAACATTTACATATATAAAAAATATATGTATATATACATAGAAAAGCAAGTACTGGAAAGAAATAATTTGATTAGTTAGAATGTCAAGATTGTAGGGAAGTATTTTTATTTTCTAATAATTCAAAAATATTTTTATTAGTAATAATATAACCTTTGGGCAATCAGTAAAATAGTAAAAGAAGATATTTTACTGCTGCTTTAGAGCTGAACCACAGAAAATGATGGTGTCAGATTATGACTGTTACTTTAAATCTTTCTCTGATTGTTTTTTTTAAAGAGAGATGGAGTCTCACTCTCACCCAGACTGGAGTGCAGTGGTGTGATCATAGCTCACTACAGCTTCGATCTCCTAGGCTCAAGTGATCATCTCAACCTTCTGAGTAGCTAGTACTATATATGTGTGCTACCAAGCTCAGCTAATTTTTAAATTTTTTTATAGAAATGGTAGTCTCACCATATTGTTCAGGCTGATCTCAAACTCCTGGCCTCAAGACTCCCAAAGTGCTAGATCTATAGGCGTGAGCCACTGTGCGCGCCTAATGAGTCTTTTAAAGTCTACAACCTACATATGTAGTCTTATACGAGTTAAGAAAATGCACATGTGCTTTTTAAATTTGGACTTATCTGATCATAATAGAATCTCAGGTTTGAGAGGACTTATATTCTCTCATTCAGTGCTTGATTCTCCTTTATAATTGTTACATAATCATTATAGTAAGTAGCCAGTTATTGTGCATCTATTATACACCAGATACTATGATAAGCAGTTGATGTCAAATATCATGTTTAATCTTTGTAACCACCCTTTGAGTTAGGACAACGGTTCCTAAAGGGTGGTCTGTAGACCTTGGAGATCTTCAAGATTCTTTCAAGGGGTCCATGAGGTCAAAATTGTTTTTGTATAATGCTAACATGTTATTTGCCTTTTTCACTGTGTTGAAATGGATGGAGCACAAATCAAGGCAGTTGTAGCAAACTACAAATAGTCATTATATTGTTCTCCAGCATGTACTTGGCAGTTAAAAAGAAAGCCAGCTTACTTTAGAATTTTCCTAATGAAGCAGCAAAAAGTATTAATTTTATTAAGTCTTGAATACATTTCTATTTAATATTCTGTGTGATTAGATGGGAAGTATACATGAAGCGTTTCTGCTGCGTACTGAAATACAACAGTTGTCTCAAGGAAAAGCACTTGTGCAATTGAGTTGTGAACTGAAATTGGCCATCTTTCCTATGTAACACCATGTTTTCTTGAAAAAATGACAAACTATGATTATTCGGACTTGGTTATTTGACATACATTTTCTCAAAAATGAAATGAGCTAATACTTTAAGGAAGCAACTGACAGTATTTGTTGCTAATGACAAAATTCAAGCTTTCCAGTAAAAATTATAATTTTGGAAAACTTTTATATACTCCCATGATCTTGACAGCTTTTAAAGACTTTTCTGCTAAGGTCGGTGCTGATTTTAATGAATGTGATTTTTTATACACATATTGTATAATGAAACATGTCAGCGTTTGGAAGATTTACATAATTTGGTGAACCAGTATTTTTCAAATTAGAAATGCTCAGTGTTACAAAATCATGCACAAGTAAACAATCCATTCAAAATGCAAGATAGACCAATGGATTTTAATGTAACAGTATAAAAAGCTCATTGATAAGTTTCTACATTTCACATTGTAACTTATCTTTATTGATAAGTTTAGTGTAATACCAGAAAAGAATATTTTAGGCCAGGCATGGTGGCTCATACTTATAATTTCAGCACTTTTGGAGGCCGAGGTGGGTGGATCATGAGATCAGGAGTTTGAGACCAGCCTGGCTAATATGGCGAAACCCCATCTCTACTAATAATACAAAAATTAGCCAGGTGTGTTGGCGGGTACTTGTAATCCCAGCTACTTGGGAGGCTGAGGCAGGAGAGTCGCTTGACCTTGGGAGGTAGAGTATGCAGTAAGCTAAGATCGTGCCATTGCACTCCAGTCTGGGCAACAGAGTAAGACTCCACCTCAAAAAAAAAAAAAAAGAGAATATTTTAAATTCATAGATATTCCTTTTCCAACTACATGTCTGTGTGAGATCAGATTTCTTCACATACTGCCAAATTAATATATTGCAATAGACTGAATACAGAAGCAGTTGGGAGAATTCAGCTGTCTTCTATGCCAGACATTGAAGAGATTTGTAAATATGTAAAGCAATATTACTTTTCATTATCTTTTTTGAAAACATTGTTATTTTTCAGAAAATATGTTATTTGTGTTAAAAAAAATAATGGGATTACTGTATTTTATTTTATTTTATTTTGAGATGGAGTTTCACTCTTGTCGCCCAGGCTAGAGTGCAATGGTGCGATCTTAGCTCACTGCAATCTCTGCCTCTGGGGTTTGAGCAATTCTCCTCCCTCAGTCTCCTGAGTAGCTGGGATTACAGGCGTGTGCCACCATGCCCAGCTAATTTTTGTGTTTTTAGTAGAAAGGGGTTTTACCATGTTGGCCAGTCTGGTCTTGAACTCCTTATCTCAGGTTATCCACCCGCCTCAGCCTCCCAAAATGCTGGGATTACAGATGTGAGCCACTGTGCTCGGCCACATTAATGTTACTTTTTAGAATTTAATAAACGTTTTAAATTTTGCTTAATTAAGAAAAATTCATATTGTGAATGCTGATAGCTATAAGCCACATAAAGAAAAGTTCTTGGGCTGGGTGCGGTGGCCCAACCCTGTAATCCTAGCACTTTGGGAGCCCAAGGTGGGCAGATCACAAGGTCAGGAGATTGAGACCATCCTGGCTAACATGGTAAAACCCCGTCTCTACTAAGAATATAGAAAATTAGCCAGGCATGGTGGCACGCACCTGTAGTCCCAGCTACTTGGGAGGCTGAGATAGGAGAACTGCTTGAACCCGGGAGGTGGAGGTTGTACTCCACTGCACTCCAGCCTAGGTGACAGAGTGAGACTCCATCTCAAACAAAAAAAGAAAGAAAAAGAAAAGCTCTTGGCTTGGACAGTGGCTTATATGTGTAATCCCAGCACTTTGCGAGGCTCAGGCGGGCAGATCACCTGAGGTTGGGAGTTCGAGATCAGCCTTACCAACATGGAGAAACCCAATCTCCACTAAAAATATAAAATTAGCTGGGCATGGTGGCATATACCTGGAATCCCAGCTATTTGGGAGGCTGAGGCAGGAGATTCACTTGAACCTGGGAGGCGGAGGTTGTGGTAAGCTGAGATTGTGCCATTGTACTCCAGCCTGGGGAACAAGAGGTTGTACTCCAGCCTGGGGAACAAGAGGGAAACTCCATCTCAAGAAAAAGAAAAGAAAAGAAAAGCTCTTTAGGGTCCTCAATAATTTTTACAATAATTGTTAAGAGAATAGAGAGGTCCTGAGATCAAAAAAGTTTGAGAACCACTGAGTTAGGCAATAGGGCACCATAGTTAAAAGCTTGGGCTCTGGAGTCAGCCTTTCTTTGAATTCAGAATCCATTCCTTATTAGCTGTGTGCCTCTTGGTAAGTTACTTAAGCTCTCTAAGCTTCAGTTTTTTCATCTGAAAAATAAAGGCAATAACATGAATTTTCTAATTGTTAAATCAGAAAATTTATATGAAGTGATTAGTACAATGACAATATATAGTTAAAGTTCAAATATCTGCTAGGATTAATAATAATTCTTATCCTTATTTTACAAGTGATGAATGTATATGTCTTGGTTTGGATAAGTAGTTTTAATTTTTATCAGAATTTAAACCCAATTAGGTGAAACAATCTCAAGGGACAAATGGATATAGTTCAGTTGATGTTCTGTTAGGGATGTGGTAGAAATTGAGGAATAATGGATCACCATGACCAGAACAGTTAGAAGTCTGTTATCTTGGAATTTACTTGCTCCTGTTTGGAAAGATTTGCAACCCTCACAAACAAACCCAAATGAACAATTTTATTATGTCCAACAACATGGCTTTTTTTTTTTTGAGATGGAGCCTCACTCTGTCACCCAGGCTGGAGTGCAATGGCGCATTCTCAGCTCACTGCAATCTCTACCTCCCAGGTTCAAGCGTTTCTCTTGCCTCAGCCTCCTGAGTAGCTGGGATTACAGGCACGTGCCACCGCGCCCAGCTAATTTTTGTATTTTTAGTAGAGACGGGGTTTCAACATCTTGGCCAGGCTGGTCTTGAACTCCTGACCTTGTGATCCACCTGCCTCAGCCTCCCAAAGTGCTGGGATTACAGGCGTGAGCCACCGCACCCAGCTCAACATGGCATTTTAACTAATCCAAAGAAACTTCCACTGAGGCATATGCATTTTACTATGCATTGGCAAGTGCAGTACAAGCAAATACCATCCTGCTTCTGAAATAGAAGACAACCTGTGTAAATGGAATCCTTAGTAGTGGCCCTTTGCCCAGACTGGGATTTTAAAGCTGTAATTAACACTTTAAATTTACACTAGCAAATCAAGTTTTAAAATTAATTGCCCTCCATTTATGGGTATTAGGAAGGTATGTAAACTTAATTATTTGAAATCACAATCGTTAACTAAGAGATATAATAAACATTATTAAAAGGCAGTCACATAATACCGAAACTCACTGAATAGCTCTGTTCTGACCCCACTTGCTTGAAATAAATGCAGGGAAACTTTATTGTAATTTCTCTTTTTAATGAGCAAGAATTAACCAGTGCCAGAGCTTTCTAGTCAGGTACTTTTATAAGCTGCAGTACTTACAAGTAGTAAATTATTAGGTGGTACTGAATAAATTCAAGATACTACTTTTAATGGTTTAGAGATATCTAATCTCTTCCCAGCTGGTTTGTTATGACTTTCAAAGGTCTTAGAAATTTTGGTGAAAACCTTGATCATTAAAATTTTAAGGCAAAAAATAATTTATTTTGTGATATTAATTTTTTAAATATACATGTTGGGTTAACCTGCAAAGATGTCTGTGGGTGGTGAGACTATAGAGTTTCTTTTCTATGCTCTTAATGTTTTCCAGATTTCATACAGTGAATGTGTACGATTTTTATAATCAGAAAAAGCTTTCTGGGAACATTAGATGGGGCAGAGCAAGGTAGTCATCCATGCAGAGGGGCAGTCTGGCTTGAAATATTGAGGCCTAAGAAGAGTGAGGAGTGGGTCCATGGGTTGGGGGGCAGCCTGGCATGAAGAATCAGCTTCAAGTGGATGAGGATGATAGTCATGTGTGGGCACCTGGTGGTGGGTTTTGGAAGCCAAGCAGAGCAAGAAGGGCATCCATGTGGGTGAAAGGCCTACGCAGGATGTGGGGGACATCCATATGGGGTGGTACTTGATGCAGAGTGTCAAAACCTAAGCAGGGTGAAGAGATGGTCCCACACCAGCAGTCAGAACTCTGGTGAGGTAAGGAGGACATCCACGTGTGCCCAGTAGCTCAGAATGGGGAATTCAGGGTTCAAGTAGGGTGAAAAGGGCATCTACATATGGGAGGGGTCCATGGCTGCAATGAGAGATTATATGATCATATCGAGAGGGACTGATCAAATTAGTCAATGTATTCAGGGTAATGGGAGCCAGGTTTCTCACTGTCAGTAAAGGGAGACCTAAATTATGGAAAGGGGGAAACTAAAATGAATCCTGTTAGGATATTCTGTTAAAACTGGAGGCTTCAATGTGAACTTAACGGTTTCCAATATATAGATCAGTAGATATAAAAATATAGATATAAAAAGGTAGATACATACACAGATATATACTCCACTACATTATGTCAGAAGGAAATACTGGAAAAATGATGGGAAATGGTCAAAAGGACACAGAATCTAGCTTGGAGAGGTTCCCACTGACCAAATCTGGGGCAATTTAAGCATTAAAATAGATAAGGAAAATAATTGATGTCTTACATTGAATAAAATGAAAATGCTTGAGTCCGTACTGACATAAATAAATAAATTGAAATTTTAAGGCTGAGCATGAATGCCCATGCCTGTAATTCCAGCACTTTTGGAGGCTGAGTCCGGGAGGTCAAGGCTGCAGTGAGCCACGATGGTGCCAGTGCACTCCAGCCTGGGCAATAGAGCAAGACCCTGTCTCTTAAAAATTTTTTTTTTCTTGGCCAAGCATGGTGGCTCATGTCTGCAATCCCAGCATTTTGGGAGGCTGAGGTGGGCGGATCATTAGGTCACGAGTTTGAGACCAGCCTGGCCAATATGGTGAAACCCCTCCTTCTCTACTAAAAATACAAAAATTAGCTGGGTGTAGTGGTGCGCGCTTATGGTCCCAGCTACCAGCTACTCAGAAGGCTGAGGCAGAAGAACCATTTGAACCCGGGAGGCGGAGGTTGTGGTTAGCCGAGATGACGCAACTGCACTCCAGCCGGCACAACAGAGTGAGACTCAAAAAAATATATATATTTTTTCTTAAATTAGAATTATATTTTTAAAAAAAATTTAAAGGGATCTTGTTATATTGTGCAACCTGAAGTGCAGTGCTATTTACAGGTATAATTATAACTCACTTGCAGCCTTAAACTCAAGCAATCTACCTGCCTCAGCCTCCCAAGTAGCTGGGACTGCAGGTCACCACACCCAGCTAAAATTATTCTTTTTCTTTCTTTTTTTAGAGACAAGGTCTCTTTATGTCACCTAGGCTCATAGACTCAAGCAATACTCCTGCCTCAGCCTCCAGAGTAGCTAGGACTATAGGTGTGTGCCACTGAGCCTAGGTAAAAATTAGGTTAAAAATTTTAAATGCGAACAGCCAAACTTCAAATATAAATATTATTTTCAACTAACAAGGAATTTTTAAAGTTAAAGAGCTCTCCTTATTTTTTAAAGCATGCTATTTATAGAAGCATATAACTACATACTGTGAAATTTAAATCTATATTCAAATTGATTGACCCTATTAATGTCCCTTAGGGTAGGGTAGGAGGAGTGAGTATAGGGAAGATTTTATCATGATTGCTTTATTTAATGTTTTAAAATTTGTCTTCAAATTCAAGTGATCCAAATTGTGTCTATTAATTTTATGATCTGTATGTCGATGAACCACTGGACTATCAGAAAACTGAGGTTGCACTAATAACTATTCGTGTCTATAAAGCAGTTTTACAACCATTATTTCAATCCTAATAGTAACATTCATTCATTCATTCAGCAAAAAAAAAAAAATCATTGCCTATCCTAGTATCTGGAAATACACATTATTATGATTCTTGTTTTATAGAGGAGATGGAGGGAGACCCTGACTGACCACTCCTGGAACCTTGATTCCAGCCCAAGTAATGTGACTTGAGTTCTGACTTAAGTCTGCTGTCTCAGCTAAGGGTCCTAACCTGCCTGTGACAATGTGATCCCTGAGGACCTGTTTCTTCAACAGCAAAATGAAATCGTTATATTCTTTAAACTTCAAGCTTCTTTCCAGCTTCAAAATCCTAAAATTCAGTCAGGAGTGGTGGCTCACGCTTGTAATCCTACCATTTTGGGAGGCTGAGGCTGGAGGATGGCTTGAGCTTAGGAGTTCAAGATCAGCCTGGGCAACATACTGAGACCTCCTCTGTACAAAAAATAAGAAAATTAGCTGGGGTGGCAGCCACCTGTAGACCCAGCTAGTCAGGAGTCTGAGGTGGGAGGATCACTTGAGCCTGAAAAGTGGAGGTTGCAGTGAGCTGTGTTTGCACCATTGCTCTGCAGCCTGAGTGACAGAGTGAGACCCTGTCTCAAAAAAAAAAAAAAAAGAAAGAAAGAAAATCCTAAAATTCATCTCATTGAGGCGGGTGGATCACAAGGTCAGGGGTTCGAGACCAGCCTGACCAACATGGTGAAACCCCATGTTGGTGGGCGTGGTGGCACGCACCTGTAATCCCAGCTACTTGGGAGGCTGAGGCAGGAGAATCACTTGAACCCAGGAGGTGGAGGTTGTGGAGGTTGCAGTGAGCTGAAAGCCCACACTCCAGCCTGGGCGACAGAGTGAGACTCCATCTCAAAAAAAAAAGAAAAAGAAAAAAATGTATGTAATTTAGATGGAAAAAAAAAATTTTAAGTACAAAACTTTCCTGAAATGCTTTTAATGACTTGAATATACAGACTTGCATAAGGGGCTAATTTTCCATTCTCCTTTTATTCTTCAATTTCAGGTTCATTAATGAATAGAATTGGTAGAATGCTTCAGTGGTGTGAAAATAAGTTTATTCACGAAGTCTGAGTCATTAACAAATCTGCAGCCTCTCTCCTGTTACATATATATTTCGGTGGTTGTTGTTCCAAGGAATCCTTTGTCTTTTTAATTAGGGTAAAGACAGATGGATTTGGAAGAGACTTTGTTAAATGAAGAGACCCCTGCAGCTTTCTCTAGCTTGAGGCAGTCTTATGGGAAACTGGCATTTACATATTTTTTCCTTGGGGATGTGGCTGTATTATTGTTACTGTAAAGTTATACTTGATTGGTCTGAATTGTGCAGCATTAGGAGTGATTTTTTTGTTTTGAAAGCTCTATATAACATCTCATGAACACTTTTCAAAAGAGGGAAAATTTATAGAGGAGAAGACAACTGTTAAAGTGAGTGTTTAGACAGTGAGACTGACTGTTTTCAAACAAATCTAATTCATTATATGCCTAATAATGAAGACATATTAATAACAGAGAAAGCAGCCCCATTATCTATGTGCTTCTATTAACCAGTTTATTTTGTTTGTATCAGTGGACAAGACACCATCTGTTACCAGAAATTTTATTTTCATCAAGCCTGCCCTGATTAAGAGTCCTCAGTTAAGTAACATCAGCTGCCCTCTTGTTTAATTTCCATAACTCAATTCAGGCGTATGGAGAGAAAAAGGCAGCTATAAGAGGATATTGTAAATTGCACCATGCCCTCTGAGGATTTAATTTGATCATCTCCTTGCCAAGAAAAATTAGTGGGAGGAGTTTATATATGTTGGAGAAAAAGAGTGAAGCAAAAGGGGCAGAACTAATCATAGATGAAATAGCTTTAAGAAAATTGTTTAGTAGTATTGAAAAAGTTGGAGGGGGTAGATATTTGGTGACTTTTTGTTTCCCCATGATATCTTTTTCTAAGGCATATTTTAATTATTTAAATAGAGGTAGTGATGAGTCCTGTTCCATAATAACCTACTTTCAGGACTAGGAAGTATATCTTACATACATAGTGGTATGTATATGTTCATATGTTTAAAATACAATGAATATATAAATGTTACTGTAAGTGCTGACACTATGACACTGAAAGAATTTTATGTTTTTATTCTATCAAAGGTCCATGACTCCAGCTCAGGCTGACTTGGAATTTCTTGAGAATGCCAAAAAGTTGTCTATGTATGGGGTTGATCTTCATAAAGCAAAGGTAATGATAACTTTGTCTTTTATTAATATCCATGTGTAAGACATTATATGATACATGTCTGTTATGTATGTATCACATTTGTGTCATATAATACTTCTTACCAACAACTGGGGTATTTTTAAACATTCAGAAAAGATACTAGACTGGGCACAGCAGCTCATGCCTGTAGTCTCAGCTACTCAGGAGGCTGAGGCAGGAAGATCACTTGAGTTCAGGAGGTTGAGGGTACAGTGAGTTATGATTGTGCCACTGAACTCCAGTCTTGGTGACAGCAAGACCTCATCTCAAAAAAAAGAGAAATAGTAGTTCTTGTTAGCATTTTAAGTGTATCAGTTAAATCAGTCAACTGTATCAATTGAATTTTCCTCTTAGCATATCCACTCTCCGAATAAAGTTTCATATCCAAGCTACTGTTAAGATCAAAAGATAGCCCCCTAGAGAAAAAGAAATTGATTTTCCTAAAAGGTAGTAATGCTTAAAAATATAGGGTGGTGGGCAGCAGGCCTGTTTGACAGCCAGCATCACCTACATCAGAATCACCAAGGCTGTTTATTAAATATGGAGATCCCTGAGCTCTTCTCATATTTATAGAATTAATTTGGAGGAGGGGTTCTAGAATTTCCAGATTTAATAAGCATCCAAATGATTCTAATTCATGCTTGAATATGAAAACCATTGGCCTAGAGTAGTGGTTCTCAAAGTGTGGTCTCTGAGTCAGCAACATTTAGCCTCACTTAGGAACTTGTTAGAAATGCATATTTCAGGCCCCATCCCAGGCTTACTGAGTTAGAATCTCTGGGGGTGGAGCTCAGCAATACATTTTAACAGTTCTCCAGGTTATTCTGAGGCACACTGAATGAACCACAGTGGCTCATTCGAAAACCACTAGGATAGGGCCCTGGAAACTGGAGCTTTAATCCTAGTTCTACCTAATATAACCTAACAGAATGAATACTTAAGGAAAGTCTCCTGACTTTTCTCATCTTCAGCTACTAAAGTTGCTGGGGAGGTTCAGTGCCAGGCATGGTGGTTCAAACCTGAAATCCCAACAATTTGGGAGGCTGAGGTGGTCGATCACTCAAGCTCAGGAGTTCAACACCAGCCTGGGGGACATGATGAAACCTGTCTCCACAGGAAAAAAAATACAAAAAATTAGTCAGGCATGGTGGTGTGTGCCTTTGGTGGTGCCAGCTACTCTGGAGGCTGAGGTGGGAGGATTGCTTGAACCCAGGAGGTAGAGGCTGCAGTGAGCCTAGATTGCACCACTGCACTCCAGCCTGGGTGACAGTTGAGACCTTGTCTCAAAAAAAAAAAAAAAGGTTGCTCTGGATTGTGTTTGGCTGGGTACTACAACTTCTATGAATCTCTAAAGTATATTGGAGGAAGATCAGTACATCAGATTAGATATATTTCTAGAACTGAAATGGTTGGATTTTGCTTCTCAATTCCTGCTGGAAACTGGTGTCAAGTCAGGTATTGATACAGTATTATAAAGCAAATTGTTTTTCCAAAGTGAGATGTAGTTATACCCGCAAACTTTAAAAATTTAAGAGGGCATCTTCTGGGAAATTCTCAGTTACACAGTCACTGAATTGGAACTTTATGTAATTTCTACTTCTCTGTTACGCTTGTATATAATACATGTAGGCACTGATACATTTCTCTGTACTCATTTTTGGGAAAAGAGTGGTCAAGAAGCATTTAACTTTGTGTTTTGATTACTTATCTAAACAAGCTTAGCTCTAGGAACTAACTCAGGTGAAATTTATTTTTGAATTACAGATACAGATGATTAATATTACATATTTAATTTTTTTAAAGTTTTCTTTAATAAAGTGGCATGTAGGTTGGGAGCAGTGGCTCACGCATGTTTATCCCAGCAGTTTGGGAGGCCGAGGCAGGCAGATCATGAGGTTAGGAGTTCAAGACCAACGTGACCAAGATGGTGAAACCCCGTCTCTATAAAAAATACAAACAAATAGCATGGTGGTGTGCACCTGTAATCCCAACTCAAGAGGCTGAGGCAGGAGAATAAATTGAATCCAGGAGGTGGAGGTTGTAGTGAGATGAGATCCCACCACTGCACTCTAGCCTGGGTGACAGAGCGAGACTGTCTCAAAAAATAAGTAAATAAATAAAGAGGCATGTAAGTATGACTTCATTGTGCCTTAATGTAACTTCTTGACTTAGGGATCATATTTTTAATTTAATATAGTTAACATCGATTTTAAGAACCTAAGATTGTTTTATGCTGAGTTTATTTAGGAATAGAGTTAACTCCCACACTTAACATTATTTCTGGAGCTATTACCGCTTTATCATAAAAAAACAAGAATTATATTAATAATTGTGCATGTATTTTTGGTAGTATACCTAACTCTAAGCTCTGCTCTCCAGGAAGTCATGATTGCTGATTTAAACATAATAGGCCCATAAATTATAATTGTTAGACTAAGCTTTCTTTTTCATTGTACATTTTGTAACTGTTTTTGGTTATCTTCAGATTATCCAGTAATAGTCAACAGTGTGTTGAGTACTTTGCTCCAGACTGAAATGCTAACATTTTTCTTTTTCAGGACTTGGAGGGAGTAGACATCATCCTAGGTGTCTGCTCTAGTGGCCTTCTGGTTTACAAAGATAAGCTGAGAATTAACCGCTTCCCTTGGCCCAAAGTGCTAAAGATTTCCTATAAACGTAGCAGCTTTTTCATCAAGATTCGGCCTGGAGAGGTACAGAATTTGTATTTCCTTCCTGCTAAACCAGATGCAGACTGTATCTGACATATCTGTTCATTTCCATTTTCCTTATTAAGTCATCTAAGAAGTCTCTCTGTAGTTAACTCTTCAAGGACTGATAATTCCATTTCCTAAGTTGATCAGTCCTGTGATGCTTCTTCTTTTTCTTACTACTGGTCTTCTGGACAGTTCACTTTTTGTAAGTAAATATACCATTGCAAAAAGTTAAACTCATAGATTTGTTCCTTGTTTACTCCAAGCAAAAACTTAATGGAAAAATATTTTTAAATTGAGTAGCATGAGATTGTAAAATTATTTGTGGGGATAAATTACTCACGTTGGGCCTCATGAATCCCTTATCTTATATAATTAAAATTTATTTGTATGCATAGCTTCTCATGGCTACTGAGAGTGTGTTCTAGGGCCAAGTTCTAGGTTTTTGATAGAGTTGGATGTTCAACTTCGTACCAGGTAATTCATTTATTAGTTGGTTTCAGGATATACTAATGCTGGCCAAATTTAACTTTTGTATTGAAGTGCCATTATGGAATAGCATAAAATTGTTAAAGTAGGAATTAAAGTTTTTTAAAAAAAGTTCTGGCTTCTTTTCTGCCATGTACTTAGCAAAAGACCTGGACAAATCTAAGGCTCAACTTCCTTTTGCACTCATTTGAACAGGATAATACCTTCTCCATCATAGTTATTTGAAGATCAAATGAGATGACAGCTGTAAAAGTTCTATGTAGGAAATGATACTAACCTAAAGTGGCTTTTTAAAGTATATAACACCATCTGCTGGTGAAAAATGGCTCTTTGTTTGAGCCTGGAAATTCTGAATGTGCAGCCTTAAAAATCTTGGTTGGGGATTACCATAGAAGCATTTATTTTGTACCATAATTATTTACCTATGCCTAGCACAGAGCGATCAGTGTCTTCCCTTAAAATTTCAAATTCAAGAGTTATTCAGTCCATAAATATTTATTGAGAACTTTCCTGTGTTGGACACTATTCTAGGGACTAGGAATATAACAGCAAATTAGAATCCCATCCCTCATACATGTTAATATGATAATGGGAAGTCTTTAGCTTCTAAAAAGGTAGAATTCTTATTTAAGAAGGCAATCAGGAATAACAGGATTTTGAGAAACAGAGTATTGTGGCTGCAATAGATGATTTCACTGTGGCATGGTATGGTGAAGAGGGTGAAAATCTGGTTCTGTCATTTCATACCTGTGGGACTGAGCAAATAACTTCTCTGACCTCAGTTTCTTCATGTGTAAAAATATAGATGATACTATCTAATCATAATGTTTTTGGCAATAGTAGACACTTAAAATAAGTGTTAGTTTCCTTTCCATCTTATAAAATATGCTTAAAGTTTGCCAGGTGCAGTGGCTGTCGCCTGTAACCCCAGCACTTTGGGAGGCCGAGGCAGGCGGATCACAAGGTCAAGAGATTGAGACCATCCTGGCCAACATGGTGATGCCCCATCTCTTCTAAAAAAAAAAATACAAAAATTAGCTGGGCATGGTGATGCCTGCTTGTAGTCCCAGCTACCCGGGAGGCTGAGGCCGGAGAATCGCTTGAACCTGGGAGGCGGAGGTTGCAGTGAGACGAAATTGTGCCATTGCACTATAGCCTGGCAACAGAGCGAGACTCTGTCTCAAAAAAAAAAAATGGTTAAAGTAGAAACAAAAAGGTGAAAGGTCAACAGGACAGTGTTTTTAGTAGCCCTGGCAGAGTATGTTTTGCCTCAGTCAAAGTGGTATCTAGATAAATTAATGATCAATCAGAGGAAAAAAAGAGAAACATTTCGTGATTCAAGAATCTGAGGAATAAGTTCAAGAGATCTATTGTACAACATGGTGAACTATCATTAATAGCAATGTATTATATTCTTGAAAAATTGCTAAGAGACTAGATTTTAAGTGTTCTCATCACAAAAAATTAATAAATATGTCAGGTAACACATATGTTAATCAGCTCAATTTAGTCATTTCACAGAGTATATATATTTCAAAACAACATGTCATAGATGATAAGTATATATAATTTTTATTAGTCAGTTTAAAACATTGATTTAAAAATCTGGCTTGAACTAAAATCTTTAGCTCCTATTACAAACTTCTATTGCATAATAATATTGATTGATTGGAGAACTTGGTCAATATCCCATTCCTTGTTCATTGAATAGTATCCCAAATGCAGATAGTGACTAAGGAAAAGCAGTGTCTGGACAAGCAAAAGGTGACTTAATTATGTCTCAGAAAAATGTATAGTGAATGTGTGTGTGTTTTCTGAAAAACAAAATAACATGCATAGGTGATATGAGATGTATTCCCTGGTTTTCTTGCTTTGGAAAAAGCCACCCTCAGTGAGTGAATTTCTTTCAGTAAGTAGGAAAAAATTTAAAATGACATTTTATATCCTTAAATTGGTAACAGTGGCCTCTTCTGTGGCACCATATTTCTCTGGTACTGATCACTGTAATCTGGTACTGTATCACATGTAGTAACTTCATGTCCCATGTTTATTTGTGTTTTTGTAGCAAGAACAGTATGAAAGTACCATCGGATTCAAACTTCCCAGTTACCGAGCAGCTAAGAAATTATGGAAAGTCTGTGTAGAACATCACACGTTTTTCAGGTATTATTCTCACTTAAGTATTTTTCAAGGATAAAGTATTTATAATGTTTCTATTTTAAACCTGCTATTAAAATTCCTTTCTTTGTATGACTGGCACTCTTTTATTTAGCTCGGGTGAGATCATCTTAAGCAAGACAAAATGAATCCATTTCTCTCCCTTTGGATTGAAAAGTATGCCTCAACATTTTCCAAAGCACCTTTCTGTGTATGGTAGAAGGAAGAAAAGAGTAAGGAATGGAAACCTGCATTTATTAGGGGCTCTGGGATTGCACAAATTGTAGACAAAGTCAGTCTGATTAAGGGAAGTTACCCTCATTTACCTACACATGGAATTTTTTTGAGGGGGGTATGGAGTCTTGCACTGTCGCCCAGGCTGGAGTGCAGTGACGCAATCTCGGCTCACTGCAACCTCCGCCTCCCGGGTTCAAGTGATTCTCTTGCCTCAGCCTACCAAGTAGCTGGGATTACAGGCACCCGCCACTATGCTGAGCTAATTTTTGTATTTTTAGTAGAGACGAGGTTTCACTATTTTGGCCAGGCTAGTCTCAAAACTCCTGACCTTGTGATCCGCCTGTGTCAGCCTCCCAAAGTGCTGAGATTACTGGTGTAAACATCTGGACAGAATTTTTATTTTTTTTGTTTTGTTTATTATTATTTTTTCTACATGGAATTTCTTTAAGCAATGCTTAACTGCTTTTTGTGGGGCTTTTATATGAAAAGGTTTAAGATGTGAAGCTGATTGTTAGCTTGGTTCTCATCAACACTAGAAAGGAAGCACACAGAACCATATTTGAAGCCTAATTGTACCAGATAATCAGAAGACAGAAGAAAGTATTTCCTCTGCTTTTTTTGTTTGTTTATGTGATTGACTGAGACAGAGTCTTGCTCTGTTGCCAGGCTGGAGTGCAGTCTGTGCTCACTGCTCTCGGATTCCAGTCATTCTCCTACCTCAGCTTCCCAAGTAGCTGGGATTACAGATGCCCGCCACCATGCCTGCCTATTTTTTATATTTTTGGTAGAGACAGAGTTTTGCTGTGCTGGCCAGGCTGGTCTGGAACTCCTGACCTCAAGTGATCCACTTGCCTTGGCCTCCTAAAGTGCTGGGATTACAGGCATGAGCCACTGTGCCAAGAGGCCATATTGTTAATCCCTTGAATTCATTTACCAAACATTTTCTGTGTGCTTACCCTTCTTGTATGCACCATGCTATGCATTGGGAGTATACCACAAGATAGTTCTAGTCTCTCTCATGATAGAACACCCAATCTAGTAGAGAAGACAGACTTTAGACAAGTAATTACTGTGTTAAAAGGAGAACTAGCTAGTTCTTTATCAGTTTGCCTTTTTTTTTTTTTTTTTTTTTTTTATACAGAGTCTCACTCTGTTGCCCAGGCTGGAGTGCAGTACCACGATGCCTCAGCCTTCCAAGTAGCTGGGACTACAGGTGCACACTACCATGCCCAGCTAATTTTTAAGTTTTTAGTAGAGATGAGGTTTTGCCATGTTGACCAGGCTGGTCTCGAACTCCTGACCTCAGGTGATCTGTCCACGTTGGCCTCCCAAAGTGCTGGGATTATAGGTGTGAACTACCACACCCAGCCTAGCTGCCTTTTTAAGAAAGTTTCTTTGTTGCGGAAAATTTCATATGTAGCAACAGTACAATAAAATCTCCTTGTACTTATCACCCAGCTTCAGTAATTATCATCCCAAAGCCAGTCTTGTTTCATCTATATCCCTACCTACTCTTTCCTCCTACTTCCGAGATTATTTTGAAGCAAATCCCAGGCCTCACATCATTTGATTCATAAATAAACTTAATTCTTTATAAATGGCTCTCCACAGAGAAAGAGAGAGAGATAATCCTCATATCTTTTCCTATTTATATTTTCATATAATAGCACTGTAGCACAATCGACGGGAAGAAAAATCAAGGAAAATATTATTTCAGTTATTTCAAAATAAAACATGAGGGTGCATTTTATACCCAATTAAAGAATCTTAATTATTGGCATTAACACATTTATTTATGCTTTCATCATCCCTCCTTTAAAATGAAACCACAGAAGTAGAATTTTTAAAAAAGAGCAAGGAGTAAAAAAGAGTGATTTTTGAATATCTAATAACTGTGGTATAGATTTCAGCTGCAGCCAGTATACTTATTTGTAGGATGGCGTATTTAAATCCGTTGCATCAAAATAAAAGGATACCTTAAAATGTAATGCTCTATTACATAAAAGAAAGTGTATGTTTGCTGAATTGAAATTAATTATCTCAAAGGGAAAAATACTCTCTTTTTGGTAGTATTTGATGTAGTAATTTATGTATTTATTCAACAAACATTTATTGGGTACCATATTCATGCTAGGCACTATGCCAGAAGCAAAATCACAAAGATGAATAAGTCATGGTCTTTGTTCCTTACTCCTAGAGAATTCAGTATTGTAGGGGTGACCAGCATAGAAATAGATTGTTTTAATTCAGTATGTTACAAAGAATACATACAGTACTGCATAGGAAAAAGGTGGGGTTTCTAACTGAGTTTAAAAATTTACCAAATAACCTGTTAAATAGATTACTAGGGATTAATTGAGTTTGGAGGACATTTGACATTTTCCATTCTACTAGAATGGAAAAAGAGCTCTGGGCTTGGACTTTGTTACTGCCCAATATCCTAACAGCTGTGTGATCGTAAGCAAGTAACTTCTTTTTTGAGGTTCAGTTTCCTGTATCTATAAAACGGTGAAAACATTACAAGGATGTAGCAAAAATATTGCCGTGCTATAAAAACATTTTGAAAACTATAAGGCCCTTTCTATAGAGATATAAATGATACTATTAATATAGGTCCCAACTAAATTATACTAGTTGCTTTGAGAAATGACAAAGAACTAAAATAATGGTTACTTGATTAAAAATCTCTTAGTAACTATATGGAAACCCTGAGAATTGTGAAACTTTTTTATTCTTGATTTTGTTTTTACAATGTTACAATGATGAGATGAATATATAATAATATGACTATTATTACTTCCCCCCCCACCCCAGATTGACATCTACAGACACCATTCCCAAAAGCAAATTTCTTGCACTGGGATCGAAATTTCGATATAGTGGCCGGACTCAAGCTCAGACCAGGCAAGCTAGTGCTCTGATTGACAGGCCTGCCCCACACTTTGAGCGTACAGCAAGTAAACGGGCATCCCGGAGCCTTGATGGAGGTTTGTATTAAATATTAATGATTTCTTGTCATCATAATTCATTTGGAAAGATAAAGGAAGTACAGTTATCTATAAGATAATGAAATTGAAGAATCTCAGTGGTAAAATGAAAGGATCTTACTAGTTCTCTAATCTTAATAGAACCGTCTTAAGAAAAGGAAAATTGAGCTTCAGAGAGTAGTGACTGGATCGTGGTTCCACTGCTAGGTAGTGGTGGGTCAAACACTACCAGAATTAGAACTATAAATCTAAATCTATCAGAATCTCTACCGCAGAGTTAAAATCTAATGTAGTATGCTAAGCTGAAGGCTTAAGTGTTTAAAAATAGCTATTACATTTTTCTGCTGTCCTAGTAACACAGGAGGCTGAGGAAGGAGGATAGCTTGAGCCCAGAAGGTCGAGGCTGCAGTGACCTATGATTGCACCTCTGTACTCCAGTGTAGGCCACAAAGTGAGACGTGTCTCCAAAAAATAAGTTCATTAATTAATTAATGATAGTTATTTTCTATAGTAGAAAAGAGGAAAAGGGTCTGCCTTACTATAACAATCATTTATTTTTATATTTTTTTGAGACAGAGTCTCATTCTGTGGACCAGGGTGGAGTACAGTGGCGAAACCTTGGCTCACTGCAACCTCTGCCTCCCGAGGTTCAAGTGGTTCTCTTGCTTTAGCCTCCTGAGTAGCTGTGATTACAGGCGTGTGCCACCACGCCCGGCTAATTTTTGTATTTTTAGTAGAGACAGGATTTTACCATGTTGGCCAAGCTGGTCTCAAACTCCTGACCTCAGGTGATCCACCCTCCTCGGCCTCCCAAAGTGCTGGTATTACAGGGATGTGCCACCACTACAGGCTAATTTTTGTATTTTTAGTAGGGATGGAGTTTTGCCGTGTTGGCCAGGCTAGTCTTGAAATCCTGGCCTCAAGTCACCTGCCTGCCTTGGCCTCCCAACTAAAGTGCTGAGATGACAGGTGTGACACCTCCCATCCTTTTTTTTTTTTTTTTTTTTTTTTTGGTGTTTTTCTGTTCTCCTAACTTTAAGGAGCTGTTTGTTTTTTGAGATGGAGTCTGGCTCTGTTGCCTAGACTAGAGTGCAGTGGCACAATCTTGGCTCACTGCAACCTCCACCTCCCAGGTTCAAGCGATTATCCTGCCTCAGTAAGGGGCTGTTTTAATAGTAACAATACAAGGCATCTTGCATGCTTTGTCTTAATCTTCATGAAAACACTATAAACTAGGCTCGGAGATTAAATAACTTTTCTTAAGATTTGACAGCTGGTAAATGGAAGGGCTAAGAGTGGAATTCAGGTTGGTTTAACTCCAAAACTCATGTTCTTTCAGGTATGTATTTATTACTTTGTTCAACAATTTATTTTACACTTCCTATGGGCCAAGTGGTATTCCAGTCACTATAGATACAGCTGTGAGCACACAAACATAGTCTCTGCCTTCATGGAGCTGACATTCTGTCATTGGAAACAGAAGAATGAAACAAAATAATTTCAGATAGTGATGAATGCTGTGAAGAAAATAAAGTAGGATAAGGAATATAGAATATCTGGGGATGGGGGAGATAAGGAGATATTTCAGATTGGATGGTCCAATCTAATTTAGAGGGCTTCTCCATGGAGCTTCATTTGAGCTGAGACCTGAATTATGCGAAGGAGCCAGCCATCTCAAAATCTGGGGGAAGAGCCTTGCAAAGTCCTGAAGGTAGGAATGAGCTTGCCATGTGTCTAGAGCAGTGCTGTCCCATGAACCTTTCGGTGCTGATGGAAATCTTTCATTTTGTGATATGCAGTTCAGTAGCCAATAGCTATATGTTTCTGTCCATTAAGAACTTGAAATGTGGCTATGTAACTGAGGAACGGAATTTTAATTCTAATTTAAATAGCCACATGTGGCTCGTAGCTCTCATATCAGACAGCATAGGTCTAGATTCCAGGAAATGCAGGGGAAAGGAGTACAAAATAAGAGAAGTAGGTGGGAGCCAGATTGTATAGGGCCTTATAGGCCACAGTAAAGAGTTTAGATTTTATTTCATTTGCACTGGGAAGCTATTAGAGGGAGTGATGTAATCTGAATCCCATTTTTAAAAGATCACAGCTGAATAGTCCATTGAAGTGTGAGTGAAAGCAGAAGCAGGGCAAAGGCTGTTGCAGAGTCTGGGACAGTTTGGTCTTGAGTGTTGGCAACAAAGACAGGGAAAAGTAGTCAGGGATACATTTGGAGATAGGGCTGACTGAATTGCTGATAAATTAAGTATTGGAGAAGGTAAGGAAAAGAAACTCAAGTTTTACTTCTAGCTTTAATCATTTAGTAGAATGAGAAAATCTGGAAGAGTAGTAGAGTTGGGGATATGGAAAATAAAAACTATTGTGGAAAAGTTTAGTTTGAGGCATAATCATTTAATCTTCATGTCTTTGCCATATTCAGATAACAATATCAGGCATCTCCCTCCTTGTCCAGTAAATCACCTTACCTCCAGTTTACCTTAGGTATGGGAAATTATCTTTTTATCTCCATTTTTCAGGTAAGAAAACTGAGGTTGGAAAATTTAAGTGACTTGTTAAGCATCTCACAGACAGTAAGTTGCAAGCTAGAACAGAAATCCAGGTCTGTCTGATAGTATGTCCCACAGCTTTCCCCACTGAATGGAGTTTCATGGTTATATAGGTATTATGCCTGACGTATTGTCTTTTTCTGATAGCAGAGATAACCAAAGAGTCAATTGTTAATAAGGCAAGTGTTAGTGTGCTTTCGTATCTTGAACAAGTTAGGAAGCTTACAGAAATCACAGCTTGACTGCCTTATTACATTTATATTCTGAATTTTTTTAAAGATACATGATCTTGTCCTGGTAATTACCACAGTTCTTGCTACAGTGTATTTCAATAAATAAATATTGGCTGGGTGTGGTGGCTCACGCCTATAATCTCAGCACTTTGGGAGGCTGAGGTGGGTGGATCATTTGAGGTCAAGAGTTAGAGACCAGCCAGGCCAACATGTTGAAACCCTGTCTCTACTAAAAATACAAAAATATTAGCCAATTGGCTGGGCATGGTGGCACATGCCTGTACTCCCAGCTGCTCGGGAGACTGAGGCAGGAGAATCGCTTGACTCCAGGAGATGGAAGTTGCAGTGAGCTGAGATTGTGCCTGCACTTCATCCTGGGTGACAGAGTGGACTCTGTCTCAAAAAAATAACAATAAAATGTCATTCTTTCACCACTGCATTCCAATGTCACCTTTATTATAAATCAGGTGACTATAAATTTGGGAGTTCATTTCTGGTCTCTCTAAACTGTTGTATTGAACTTTGTTTATCCTTATGTCAGTACTACACTATCTTAATTACTCTAGCTTTTGTAAGTGTTTATCCAAGTTCTCTAACAATATTCTCTAAGATTATGTTGGCTATTCTTAGCCCTTAGTATTATCTTATATATTGTAGAATCAGATTTTCAATTTCCACTAAAAAAGTCTTCATAGTTTTCTTGGGATTTAGTTAATTATATGAATCAGTTTGGAGAGAATTGATATTATAATATTGATTCTTCTGATTCACAAACATGCCTCACCCTCTTTTGTTTGGGTTTTCTTTAATTTCTCTCAGTAATGTTTTGTGATTTTTGGTGTAGGTAACTTGTGCATCTTTCATTAGTTTTATTCTTAGATATTTGATGTCGTTTGCTATTTTGTATTATTATTATTAGACAAGGTCTCACTCTGTTATCCAGGCTGGAGTGCAATGGAGCGAACACAGGTCACCATATCCTCAATCTCCCAGGCTCCTGAGTAACTAGGACTGCAGGTACATGCCACCATACCCAGCTATTTTTTTTTTTTTTTTTTAAGAGACGGAGTCTTGCCATGTTGCCCAGGCTGGTCTCGAACTCCCAGGCTCAGGCGATCCTCCCACCTTGGCTTCCCAAAGTGCTAAGATTACAGGAGTGAGCCACTATGCCCAGCCATCTTTTGCTATTTTAAATGGTATCTTTTGGTTTTTGGCTGGTTGCAGTGGCTCATGCCTATAATCCCAGCACTTTGGGAGGCCAAGGTGGGAGTTTGAGACCAGCCTGGGCAACATGGCAAGACCCTGTCCCTAAAAAAAAAATTAGCTGAGCATGGTGGTGCACACCTGTGGTCCCAACTACATGGAAGGCTGAGGCAGGAGGATCACTTGAGCCTAGAAGGTTAAGGCTGCAGTGAGCTGTGTTTGTCCCACTGCACTGCAGCCTGGGTGACAGAGCAAGACCTTGTCTCTAAAATAAAAATAAAATAAATGGTATCTTTTAAATTTTGTTTTTGTTCAATTGTTTTGGTACATGGAAATACAATTGATTTTTCTAGTTTGACCTTATACTCAGTAATCTTACTAAAAAATTTCTTAGTAATTTTAAATGGTTTGTCTGTGGATTGTTCTGGGCATACATTATGTACCCAACATCAACTAAAAATAATGATGATTGTATTTCTTCCTTTCCGATTCACACTTTCGGTTTCTTTCATTGCTTTGTTGCTGGTTAGAATGTCCTATGTAATGCTGAGTACAAACATTAATAGCTGTCATCTTTGTCTCTCAATTTTAGGGCTAAAGCTTCAATATTTCATCAAGCTTCCTTATGTGGTATTTTCTTTATCATATAAGGAACTTTTCATTCTAGTTCCCTAAGCGTTTTTATTATAAATTAGTGTTACTTTCATCAAATGCTTTGTACTTCATCAGTTGATATAATAAAATGATTTTTCTCCTTTTTATGTTATGTGGTAGATTATTTTTACTTTCAATTTTTTTTTTTTTGAGTCAGAATCTCACTCTGTTGCCCAGGCTGGAGTGCAATGGTGCAATCATGGCTCACTGCAACCTTTGCCTCCCAGTGTCAAGTGATTCTCCTGCCTCAGCCTCCTGAGTAGCTGGGATCACACATGTCTACCACCATGCCCAGCTAATTTTTTGTATTTTTAGTAGAGATGAGGTTTCACCATGTTGGCCAGGCTGGTCTCGAGCTCCTGAGCCAGTGATCCTCCTGCCTCGCCCTCCGAACGTGCTGGAATTACAGTCATGAGACACTGTGCCCGGCCTTTACTTTCAATTTTTAAACCACCTAAGAATTTTTGGAGGAAGCTCAAATTTGTCATAATATGCTTTTCTTTTTATATCATTTTAGGATTTTTACAACTATTTGCATAAGAGAAATAGGCCTATAATTTACCTTTTTTGTAATGTTGTGGTCAGGTTTTAGTATCAAGTTTATGCTGGTTTCATAAAATAAATTGAGAAGGATTCCTTCTTTTTCTGTTCTCTGGAAGAGTTTGTTAAAGATTGCTGTCATTTGTTTGTTACTGTTTGGAAGAATTTACCTATGAAGCCATATCTGGTCCTAGAGATCTCTCTGGAAGGTTCTTTACTTACAGATTCAATGTCTTTATTAGATAAGGGACTGTTAAAATGTTCTAGTTCTTGTTTCAGTTTTGGTAAATTGTGTTTCTTTTTTCTTTCTTTCTTTCTTTCCTTTTTTTTTTTTTTTTTTTTTAAGAAAGAGTCAGCTGGGTGCAGTGGCTCATACCTATAATCCCAGCACTTTGGGAGGCCAAGGCAGGTGGATCGTGAGGTCAAGAGATCGAGACCATCCTGGTCAACATGGTGAAACCCCGTCTCTACTAAAAATACAAAAAATTAGTTGGGCATGGTGGCACATGCCTGTAGTCCCAGCTACTCGAGAGGCTGAGGCAGGAGAATTGCTTGAACCCGGGAGGCGGAGGTTGCGGTGAGCTGAGATCACGCCATTGCACTCCAGCCTGGGTAACAAGAGTGAAACTCCATCTCAGAAAAAAAAAAAAAAAAAGAGTCATAGCTCTCTCAGGTTGGAGTGCAGTAACGCCATCATGGCTCACTGTAGCCTTGACCTCCCAGGCCCAAATGATTCTTCCACCTCGCCTCCTGAGTAGCTGGGACCATAAGCACGTGCTACCACACCCAGCTAATTTTTTTATTTTTTTGTGGAGATGAGGTCTCAATGTGTTGCCCAGGCTGGTCTTGAACTCCTGGGCTCAAGCAGTCCTGCCACCTTGGCCTCTGAAAGTGCTGGGATTATAGGTGTGAGTTATCACACCTGGCCTAGTTGTGTTTTTCTAGGAAATGTGCAATTTATCTAAATTTCCAAATATATTTACATGAAGTTGGGTATCCTTTTAATATCTGTAAGAACTATAGCAGGGTCTACCTTTACATTCCTGATATTGGTAAGTTGCACCCTTTTTGTTTTGAACAGACTTGCTAGAGATATATTGATTTTATTAATCTTTTCTTTTTTAAATTGTAAATTGACAGCCAGGCGCAGTGGCTCACGCCTGTAATTCCAGCACTTTGGGAGGCCGAGGCTGGTGGATCACCCGAGGTTGGGAGTTCAAGACCAGCCTGACCAACATGGAGAAACCCTGTCTCTGCTAAAAAAAAAAAAAAAAAAAACAAAATTAGCCAGGCGTGGTGGTGTATGCCTGTAATCCCAGCTACTCGGTAGGCTGAGGTGGGAGAATCGCTTGAACCCAGGAGGTGGAGGTTGCAGTGAGCCGAGATTGCACCATTGCACTCCAGCCTGGGCAACAAAAGCAAAAACTCCATCTCAAATAAATAGTCAATTTACTATTTACTTAATAAAGCTTTTATAAAGCTCAATATACCCATAATCTCAGTGCATATAAACTGAATAGGACAGTTTTTTTGTAGTTCTGTTTTTATTTTTATTTTATTTCTGCACCCCCCCCAAGTTCTGTTATTAAATGTCTTCTTTTTCTCTTTGTGCTATCTTCTCAGTATAAAAACTGGAAACATGTCTGTGGAACTATTTTTCCCTCCTTTTCTTAGATACTTCTTTATGCTCCTTAAGAGATACTTTTTCCCATTGAGTCACCCCTCTTTTTTCAAAAAATTAATATAACTCTGTAAGCTAGAGATGGTGTATCGGGGAAACTTTTACAAGAATTGCTTTGTAAGGGGCCTCATTTTAATGATAAAAATGAGCATTCCCTTTCTATTCTGTTATGTCTGGTGCTCAAAGCATCTGCTTCACCAGCTGGAGTACAAAAACTGGTTCAGATCCCAGTTTTATGATAGAGTGGTAAGTCTCAAGGGTAGCTAATAATGATGACAAGGATTTTTCAGCTTATGTTTTTCTTGCATTTTTTGCTTTTCAAACCATTTCCATGTATTCCTATTTAATACTAGCTACTTAGTGAATAAGAAAAAGCATTTAGGAATTACTGTTTTACTCATAAGGAAACTGGAGCACAAAAGAAAGGGCCATACAACCAGGTAGTTCATCCATTCCGTGAGTAGTGATTACAATGATTCTTGCCAGGGGTGTACATCCTTATCACCTTTGGTGCTTTAAAACAAAACACATGCCCAAGCCTCACTCTTAGATAGCTCATCTGACTAGAGTGGGCCTGAGCATCATCTTTTTGTTTTTCAAGATCCACAAATGATTCATGTGGTTGTCTGATAAAAGAACCACCCTACTGTATACTAGCAGAAATTGTGCTAGTAGATAACAGCTGAAAGTAGAAATTGTTTGCCTTTACTTAGTCTGATGGTTGGAGTTTTATTACTGTTTTGTTTTGGTGTTTTTCTTTTTTTGAGATGGAGTCTAGCTCTGTCGCCCAGGCTGGAGTGCAGTGGCGTGATCTTGGCCCACTGCAACCTTAACCTCCCAGGTTCAAGCGATTCTCCTGCCTCAGCCTCCTGAGTAGCTGGGATAACAGGCACGTACCACCACACCTGGCTAATGTTTGTATATTTAGTAGAGACGGGGTTTCACCATGTTGGTCAGTCTGGTCTTGAACTCCTGACCTCATGATCTGCCCACCTTGGTCTCCCAAAGTGCTGGGATTGCAGGTGTGAGCCACTGTGCCTGGCTGAATTTTATTCTTTACTGCTCTGGTGTATAACTATCTTAAGTTTCTGTGGTCAGCCAAGAGCAATATAGCATTGAAGTTAGTGGGTCACCATCAGCACTTTTCTTTGTGTAGACCTTCAGAAATAAGAGACACTGAAGTTTTAAAATTATATGTTCTCTATATATACACCAAAATCTTATATATATTAGTAACTGAATTAATAAAACTGAAGACTCGCACATCTTAAAAAGCAATCACTACCCCCAACACTGTGAATATACTAAAAAGCATTGAATTATATACATTAAATGAGTGAACTGTATGGCATGTGAATTATATCTCAAAAAAGCTGTTAAAAAAAGCCGTGATCACTACCATGATATTTTTTTTGTGATCCACACTTTACAGTTTCCTTGTTGAGAAAATGAAAGTTTCTCTCTCCAGGCTCCTGCTTGCATATCCATGTGTATATAATTAATTTTTTCCCAGCATACTCTTGAAATTATATTAACCCACAACAGAAGAAGTACAAGGACTTAGGTATGCCATTAGAAGTTATTAATATTTAAGGTTCATAAAGTATTTTTATAACCATTGAATATCCCTTTCCCAACTATTTTGTAGAGTTAATATCTTACATATTTTACAAATGATTAAACTGAAGTTTGTAAGATTAAGCACCATGGCTTGGGTCACAATACTATATGTGATTGAAATGAGTGTGAGCCTAAGACTTGTGATTTGGCTTTTGCCTCTGTTCCATGCAGCCTTTCACAGCCGGGGCTTTTTATTATAATGTTATTATTTTTCCAATCTCTGAGCTCTGTTTCTGTCAGTTTCCACACTGATACCTTCTTTTCCACATACAGTACAGATTGCCAAGGCTAGGAATGCTGAAGGCATAAATCATTTGGCTCTGTAATTAAAACCAAAGACAAGTGGCAAAATAACACATGGTGAAAGCATGGGCTATGTTTCTATGATGCCAGGCATAGTTGAATTAATTCTTTGAGAGGAGGTGTGAATATACATGTATAATGATACTTTAACACAACTGTGAGCAAAATATTTTGTCACATTCCCCTGTGTTGTCAGGTTTAGTCTGCCATCTGCCATTCTTGCAGTGACTGCTTAAAGCACCCATTAGTAGTAGCTCTGTGCAAATCCAGAGTTATTACTACTAACCTAGTAGTAGCAATCTGTGCAAGAGGCCACAGATTTTTCATGGAAAGATAAAGGAGGTTCTTGAATTTCTGCTGTTTTTCCTATATATCCTCTAAGGAATTATTTCTTGCATTGGAAATCACAACAGGGTAATGAGCATTTCTTTCTTTCTTTTTTGTTTTTTTTGAGATGGAGTCTGGCTCTGTCACCCAGGCTAGAGGGCAGTGGCATGATCTCGGCTCACTGCAACCTCTGCCTCCCAGGTTCAAGCGGTTCTCTTGCCTCAGCCTCCTGAGTAGCTGAGACTATAGGCGCCCGCCACCACACATGGCTAATTTTTATATTTTTAGTAAAAGACGAGGTTTTGCCACATTGACAGGCTGGTCTCAAATTCCCGACCTCAGGTGATCCACACACCTCAGCTTCCCAAGGTGCTGGGATTACAGGTGTGAGCCACTGCGCCCAGCTGAGATTTCTTTCTTAATATTGTTATATGAAGTAGTTGCAAATTTAAAGTTTTTATCTCTTCGGATTTGTGGAATTCCTGTAACTGATCCTTACAGTTTATAAATCTAAAAATTTCAGGATGAATTATGTTCAGTTATAATCAGTTTAAGAATGCAGGAAAGTATATAATAAAAATTATTGATTTCCATGCAAATTGATTAAAAGTCTGAGTACAAAAGAGGATAATGATATGTTATCAGAAATACTAAATCATGTGGGAAAATACTTTCATTCCTAGATACTGTCAGATAAGTGAAGTTTTATTACAAAGTGTAAATGTTTTGTATCCCTGAAAGAATGAACATAAAAACCATAAAAAGAGTATGAGTGATTGTATTGAAATAAGCTGTCTAAAACTTAGATACAAAATATTATAAAATAACAATTAGCTCTTTGAAAAGATCGAGCTTTTAGCATAAGCCTATGTAGTTTATTCTCTCTAAAACAGTCTATGTGGCTTTTCTCCTAAATTAAGGTTTCTCAACCTTAGTAACTTCAGCCTCTATGCACTAGATGCCAGTACCTCCTTTCTCTCCCCTCTTCAGTTGCAGCAACCAAAAATGTCTCCAGACATTGCCAAATATTCTCTGGGGACAATTTACCCCAGTTGAGAACCACTGCCCTAAATATAGTAGAGAATAAGAGCTGTAATACAGATTGGTAAGACTGACAGATAGTAGGACAGAACTCAAAAGATATTTTTGTTCAGGTTTGAGGACTGACAGTCAAAAGATTTTATTTTAATCAAATGATTTACTATTAAAAAGGAAAGCATCTGGTTCAAAGATTTGTCCTTACAAGCATCAGAAAGTAGTCCTGTCTTACCAGAAGAGCTATTTATCAAGTTATTTTGTAATCATTCCAAGGCGGCTTACAGAAGAAATCAGACTTAATTCTTTTTTTCTACAATTTATTTTTAAGTTCCTGAAATAACCTAAAAATGAACAGATCTTTATTTTTAAAAGGCCTCATGGAAGAAAACAGATGTAGTTAACCCTTTTTTCCCCCACCATAGACAACATTGTAGGCTTTTGAAACTAAAATTACAAGATAAATGGATTTTCTGTTTCTTTTCTTTGATCTTGTCTCCCCTGAATTCCGCATTCATGGAACATGATCATTAACACATTTTAGCCTTTCTACTGAGGGTACATTTAACTTTCTTGTTTTTATCAGTTCCTTGGCAGAGCACTAATGATTTATTTTTTACCCTCTATATGATAGCCCACTAAATGTTGTAACATTCATGTGTATCCTGGGTTCACATTATTTTGCCTGGTGAGTTTGAAATAATACAGTAGCTCTGGCCTTTACCTTTTCTTCCCTTTTCCCTTTCTGACATAGCAGCAGCTGTCGATTCGGCAGACCGAAGTCCTCGGCCCACTTCTGCACCCGCCATTGCTCAGAGTCAGGTCGCAGAAGGCGGCGTCCCAGGTGCCTCTGCTAAAAAAACAGGGGTACCTAAAGCACAGAAGGAAACAGTGAAGGCTGAAGTGAAAAAGGAAGAAGAGCCACCTGAGCAAGCTGAGCCAGAGCCCACTGAAGCATGGAAGGTATGTCATCTAATACCTGGCTAACTCACTTTGTGGTTTAGAGGCCTTAACTTTTGGACCAGGAAGGTTTTCAAAGCAATTGCTTATTCTTGTAGACTCCTAACACAGTTATTCCTCATTCTTTCTAAATGAAGATGTCTCCCATGAACCTGTAAAATATTTTCATAGAGTATGTCAATAAGACTGTAAGCTATCTCAGAAGTTACAGGGTGACCCACACCTTGACCCAACTTAGTATTTTTTAAAATGAACTTATAAAACACACCAGTATGATCGATCCTCCGCTTTTTAAAATAATTTTTACTCATCTAGAGGGAATCTCCACATTGCTTTTTAAGACTAAGCTCTGTTATTGTGATTAAAATATAATTTTATTTTCTAAGATGGATGTATGCACATTTCCAAAGAACAGGTATCACTTAAAGCACATCTATGTGGTTGCTCAAATCTTAAGTAGCCTTACACAAAGGAGAAGATCTATTGTGTAGGAGAGGTTATAGTGCTGAGTTGCTTATGATTCTGAGTTAATTGTACCCACAGTCACTGCACTGTTTTGAAAAATCACCAATTTAATTAACAGATTTCCCAGACAGTGACTACACTGATCTTTTATATGTTAAGCTTTTTAAACGTATTTAAGCAGTGATGGAGTCGAGGTGCTAGCTCAGATTTATTGAAATAAATATAGGTCTTACTGTTGGCAACAGGAATTATGAGAAGCAGTCTACATAAAAAGAATTACATTTTTATATGTCTGTTAAGAAATTTTTTTTTTATTTAAAACTATATAATATCTTAGTAAGTGTCTTCTCTTTGGCAGATGGATTAACCCTGTTATTTTGGAGCCAGATTAATATCTAGTTTATCTCTAGAGCAGTAGACAATCTAACTCTGTTTTGATTGTATTTTTTAAAAAAAGAAAAAAACTGTCAGGCCAGGTGTAATCCTAGCACTTTGGGAGAGTGAGGCAGGTGGATCACTTGAGCCCAAGAATTCAAGACCAGCTTTGGCAAAATGGCAAAACCCCATGTCTACAAAAAATGCAAAAATTAGCTGGATATGGTGACATGCATCTGTAATCCCAGCTCCTTGGGAGACTGAGACAGAAGGATAACTTGAACCTGAGAGGTTGAGAAGGCTTCAGTGAGCTGAGATTGCACCACTGCACTTTAGCGTGGATGACAAAATGAGACCCTGTCTCAAATGGTGAAACCCCATCTGTACTAAAAATATAAAAATTAGCTGGGCGTGGTGGCAGGTGCATGTAATCCCAGCTACTGGGGAGGCTGAGGCAGAAGAATTGCTCAAACCTAGGAGGCAGAGGTTGTAATGAGCTGAGATTGCGCCACTGTACTCCAGCCTGAGTGACAGAGCAAGACTTTGGCTCAAAAAAATAAGAATAAATAAACTGTTAAATATGACATACAGTTTTACTGTCCGTTTGGCACTACCTTAGTCCAGAGAGAAAAACAGATTGAGTGAATGGTATGTTTTTGCATTTTTATACCTAGCCAGATATTTATGACATTGGTCATCAGGTTCAGTGTCAACAATGCCTTTTTAACGTTAGATTACCTTCTCAGTTTTTAATGTTAGAATATCTCACCAGGACCTTGTGAGTATCCCTCCAGTTGTTATACTAACTAGAAAGTGTTGGATTACTAGAATTGTCAGGGGAATCTTTCTAGTGCCTAAGATTCCTCAGGCTTCTGCCAACTTACTTGTTCTCCTTTTTCCCTATAACATAGACATAAATATCTTCAACAATAGACTCCCTTTGCTCTTGGGAACTTAGCAGAGTGAAGAGATCACTACCTGGTATATGCTTTCCATTTTAAGTGCCAGATAGGGGGTCTTATTGCCAATTAATTCTACATAAATATATGTTTTGAGATACTTGTGTTGAAATGAGACTGAATGCCACCTCTGATAACCTATTACTGTAATAGTGGTGGCAGAATTAAAGGTGACTCTGAGCTGATTTTGTATGTATCAGTTAGAAAATAACTATGGTGGCCAGGCATGGTGGCTTACACCAATCCCAGCAATTTGGGAGGCCAAGACAGGTGGATCATCTGAGGTCAGAAGTTCGAGACCAGCCTGTGTCTCGACAACATGGCAAAACACTGTCTCTACTAAAAATGCAAAAATTAGCTGGGCCTGGTGCCAGACACCTGTAATCCCAGCTACTCAGGAGGCTGAGGCAGAGAATCAGTTGAAACTGGGAGGTGGAGTTTACAGTGAGCCGAGATTGCATCACTGCACTCCAGTCTGGGTGACAGAGCGAGACTCTGTCTAAAAAAAAAAAAAAAAACCAAAAACTGTGACATTTACCTGAAGCCAAATTTATTATATAAAGCAATAATAGTGATAAAGTAGCCTTGTATCTGTGTAAATTTTATTATCTGACATTAGTTTGGTGGCAGATAGCGATAGCTTTTTGTTGTCACTTTAACGAGATCTATCCTGCAAGTACTGTGATAGGTACTATCTCCCACATGTATATTGTTATCTCACTTAATGTTCTATGTAGGGCATAGACAGAACTACTGTTGCTACTTGGCCTCAATTCTTAAACTGAAGTAAAGACTCTCAGTTTTCTGCTATTGGATTGATAAGGATCTGAAGCAAAAAGAAGTAATTATTCATTTGAAGAAGGAATTTAAGCTTTGTAAAATAATTTAACACTATCATTTGCTAAATGTACAATTCTAGAAAGACATTATCTCCATTTTATCCATAAGAAATTTAAGGTCTGGGGTAAAAAACATGTTAATGACCACACAGCAAGTATGCTGGGACTCAGCATAGAAATGACCCAAAATTGTTAATTACCCCTGATAATTAAAGTGCGGTAGCAGGATGTGCTTAATACTTGATGTTGTCACAAAGTTTGGTGATCTGTTAGGTTTTTTAGACTCAGTTTAGAGAAAATAGCACGATGACATTGTACTCCAAAGTAATGCTGCTTGGTGTGATTAAAAAGAATATCAACACCACAGATTGATCAGGTTCTGTAAAGAACTTGATACAAAGTGATTTAGCTCTTAGTAAAAACAATTAATTTTTTAATTTAACATATCCAATGCTTTGGGCATTGCTCACTCTCATATGCTCCCTCTTAATAGTATGGTTTTTTAAAATTAATGACTCCATTTTCTACATATAAAAAGACATTACTAAAGGTATTTCAAAGCAAGACAGAAGACCTTAGCTATTCTCTTTCTACTATTATTAAGGATGAATCTTGCTCTTCTACCAAACACGTAGGTTCCAACTCCCTAGAAGAGATTGCAGTGTGTTGAATGTTGCCACTGAATCCTGCATGTGCTTGTTTATAAACCAGTCCTGGGACTAATTGCATGTGTTAGTTACAATTTAAATTGGGTTTATTGTAATGTTTTGTTGTGTAATAAACTGAAGAATGAAGTACCTCTTTAAGTATATTGATCAACTAACAAAATCCTTTGTGTTTACCAGTTTGGTGTCATATGTGGTTTATTACATGTGTGCTTTAACTGTAAAGATTTTCTTTTTCTTCCTATCATATATGTCATACATTGAAAACTTCATGTGTAAATTTGCTAATTAATTGTTACTTAAAGTACTTCCAGATCTTCCAGATCTTTTTTTTTTTTTTTTTATTGAAACGGAGTCTCACTGTCGCCCAGGCTGGAGTTTAGTAGCACGATCTCAGCTCACTGCAATCTCCACCTCCCGGGTTCACGCGATTCTCCTGCCTCAGCCTCCTGAGTAGCTGGGATTACAGGCGTGTGCCACCATGCCCAGCTAATTTTTGTATTTTTAGTAGAGACGGAGTTTCACTATCTTGGTCAGGCTGGTCTCAAACTCCTGACCTTGTGATCTGCCCGCCTTGGCCTCCCAGAGTGCTGGGATTACAGGTGTGAGCCACCATGCCCAGCCCAGATCATTTTTCAAAGGCAAAACACAAACATGGCTATTGCATTAAACAGGCCTAAATTATTGTTTTTAGTGGGTACTGTTTTATAAATAAATATAAAAATATATTTTCTTCATCAATAGAATGCTTACCTTAATTTTCTTTTTTGATAATTTGGATATCCATATTACCTTTTTAGCCCTTGAAAATGTGATGGTAAACACAGATGACTTTTGGGAGTAATATCCTTCCCTGTAACACCCTCCACAAGACTGCATCATGATGATTACATGTCAGCATATTTCACAACTAGCTTAAAGATGCAGCTTATTTGGAAACAACACTATTCATAGAAACCTACTAACCTAAAATGTTTTTACTACTTTATTTCTTAAATGTAGGTGGAAAAAACCCACATCGAGGTCACAGTACCCACCTCAAATGGTGACCAAACACAGGTTTGTGCCAACAGGCCACTTATTCCTTTTTCCCTCCACCGCCTCAGTTTTTTTCTTCTCCCTTACTCCCTTCTCCTTAAAAAAAAAATTATAAAATGAAGGTTCAAACAAACTTCAATGAGCAACATTTTATCATTTTTCTTTCTTTTTTAAATTATGGCAAAACAGAAGCTTGCAGAAAAAACTGAAGATCTGATAAGAATGAGGAAGGTTAGCCATTTTTCACTTTCATAAAACTACATTGCCATTTCACCCATGCTGACTTACAGTGCATTAAAAAGACAGTGATCCATTCTTTTCATTGATTTCTTTTAATCAGAAGTTGTTAACACTTTCAAATAATGGATATGGGTCAGGTGCATTGACTCACGCCTATAATCCCAGCACTTTGGGAGGCCAAGGCAGGAAGAGCACTTGAGTCCAGGAGTTTGAGACTGGACTGGACAACATGGCAAAACTCATTCTCTACTAAAAATACAAAAATTAGCCAGGTGTGTTGGTGCACACCTTTAATCTCAGCTACTTGGGAAACTGAGGCATGAGAATCACTTGAACCCAGGAGGTAGAGGTTGCAGGGAGCCGAGATCGAGCCACTATGCTCCAGCCTGAGTAATAGAGGAAGACCCTGTCTCAAAAAAAAAAGAAACCCCAAAACAAATAACAGATATGTATATACACATATATTGGCATACACTGAAGAAGGCATAATCCTGTACTGTATATTGAAAAGTTTCATTAAACTTTTCAGTAGCAAAATATCTTTTTAAGCAAAATGAAATAATCAGTGAGAATCAAACCTATCTTTTATATTTAATATTTATAAGAACTATTTCACAATGATATCATATTCTTGGAATCATTGATAATATTTTATATATATTTATCATAAAATGAAAATCATCATAGTTGGGATTACAGATGGCTCACACCTGTAATCCCAGCACTTTGGGAGGTTGAGACAAGAGGATCCCTTGAACCTAGGAGTTCAAGACCAGCCTGGGCAAGAGATAGGAAGGCCCCATCTCTTCCAAAAATAAAAATAAATTAACTGGGCATGATGATGTGCTCCTGTGGTCCCAGCTACTTGGGAGGCTGAGGCAGGAGGATCACTTGAGTCCAGGAGGTTGAGGCTGCAGTGAGCCACGACTGCACCACTACATTCCAGCCTAGGTGACAGAGTAAGACCCTGTCTCCAAAAAATCGCCCACTTTAGCAGCAACTATCAGTACTGTTTATAACTATGGGTTTGACTTCTCTGTGTCTCATTCTTTTCATTTGTAGAGTGGGATGAATCAGTTTAAATCAGTTAACTGAATATATTTATTGGCTGATCATGTATAAAATGATCATCTTTCTTGTATCTTTCTTATAAAAGGTATTAGAGATCTAGATACTGCAGTGTCGCTAAGTATGAAATATATCCCAAAAGCTAAATAATGTTTTTAAAGCATTTCTTCACTCCATGGTACATAGAATTTCAGCATTTTTTAAAGTCATATGTTTTAAGGTAACCCTCAAACAGTTCAATTTCAAAAATGAACATAAAACAGCTTGTTACATAAGAAGCCAATGAAGTCAGGAGCACTGTCTATTTAAATAACATCATCACATTCTTCCATCATTCATGAACAAGGTCATCATTTTCTCATGGTAATCATGTCCTCTGTGTGTCCTTGTGATTCTCTGACCATTTCATGTTGGCATATGCAGCGCTGTGGACGTTTAATTTTAAATATTTTTTGGTTTGCCAATTTTCAGTTTTTTCCTGCAAGAACAACATTTTAATTTGTTATGCTTTTCTGTTTTTCCCCCCTTTCATTTTCACAGAAAAAAAGAGAAAGACTAGATGGTGAAAACATTTATATCAGACATAGCAATTTAATGTTGGAGGTTTGTATGAACTTGAAGCTTATTTCAGTTGGTTGCCTGGAACCTTCTGCATTCTTTGCTGATCCCCTTTTCTTCATTCTGTGCTGCATTTGGTTTTGCATGCCATTGCATGAAGGAACTTTAGGTTTAAAATGCTTTTGCATGTTGGTGAACATGAAGATATGCAAACATCTCGCCTTCTGATTCTTTTTAGTTTCCATCTATCATACTTAACCTGGTAAAATATATGATTGGGACTACCTCTGTCTCTCATGGTTCCATTGTTTTACCCACCTTTAGAAAATTCTACATCATTGCTAAAAGTTCCTTTAATTTTTCAAGAGTATAAGCTTGCATCTGTCCCAAATGCAAATTTACACTATTCTTTCATTTTCTGAACTAAGATAGTGTGAAAAAGTAGGGAATTTGGAATGGACTTAAAATATTGGAGATAGTAGAAAAATGACAGAAGAACTGTGGAGGGAAAAAAGCAAAATATAAGAAGGAAAGAGGGAAGCCTAGCATTTACTGAGTAGTTACTATAAGATAGTTTAATCATAAAAACAGGCCTGTGAGTATGAGATTGTTAAAGATGAGAAAATCGGGCTGGGCACGGTGGCTGATGTCTGTAATCCCAACACTTTGGGAGGCCGAGATGGGTGGATCACTTGAGGTCAGGAGTTCAAGACCAGCCTGGCCAACATGGTGAAACTCTGTCTCGTAAAAAAAAAAAAAAAAAGATGAGAAAATTGAAGCTCAAAGACATTAAGTAATTTCCCTATAGTCACAGAACTGGTAAAGCCAAGATGTGAGTTAGGATCTATCCAACTCTGTTAAACTACATTATTTTCCATTCAGAAATAGCAACATGCTGTCTGCTATAGGAGTTGTAAGATTATTTTCCGACCGGGCAGCTCAGCCTCCCAGGCTCGTTCCATCTCAATCTCCTGAGTAGCTGGGACTATGGGTGCATGCCACAATGCCCAGCTAATTTTTATATTTTTGGTAGAGACAGGATCTCAGTATGTTGCCCAGGCTGGTCTTGAACTCTTGGACTCAAGTGATCCTGCTGCCTCGGCCTCCCAAAGTGCTGGGATTATAGGCTTGAGCCACTGGACCCAGCCTAAACTTAACCAGATCTCTGACTTAATATATAGCCTCTAATAATTATTTAAACCTCATCTTATTCTTTGTCAATATCTGTGTTTTGAGTACCTGTTATGTATCAAGTACTTTCAGGAAAATTATGCCCAGCCTTTATTAAACATTTTTTGCATGGTGGGTGCAATACCAAGTGCTTCACATATATTTGTCTTGTTTAACATGAAGTTTTCCAAGGCTGGACTGTCAGATATTTCAAACTTGGCAACTAGATCTCTTTGTTTTAGCCCATATCTTAAACTAGACCTGAGTGGTTCCATCTTCAGAGACTAGGAAGAATAGTGAATGTTGGTTGATTTTCTTTATTTGGCAGTGTAACATCTTGAAATTCTAAACTTCCATATTTCTTGACTAGTTCATCTTCAGTACTTCCTCTTAACTGGAACCTGCAGTACCAATCATATATTTGTCATTTGTTCCATGAGGTGTGTTATGGCTTCTGAGAGTCACAAAGTCCCTGCGTGTGATGTGTTTTTCCCTTAGCATTTCATTGACAGCCATGAGAGGGGATTTCTAAATAAGTGTGTTTGAAAATTAAAACTACTAACTGCCTTTTGAGAACATTTTATATTTAATGAAGTGTTTGGTTGCTGCTAAAATTATGAAATGATAGGCATCAAAAAGTGTCTAACCTGAACACAGCCAAAGTAATTTGACCATCATTCTTTAGTTATTATAAAGTTTTTTTCCCCTTCTAAAGAAGTTCTCTCAAGTTATCTGTCACTCTAGCAGGTATTTTTTTCTAAGCATCCCTCCTCCCCCTTCTCCTACCCCGCCCCCACTAATGCTTTGTTCTGGCACAAATAAGGTCGAGTTCATTTTTAGAGCTACCGCCTCCTCCTCCATCTCCCAGAGAGAACCTGTGGCAAGTTGTCTGTGACAAATTCTATTTGGAACAGGTCCCTTTGAGATCTTAATTTTACTCTGTGCCCCCACAGGTTTCTAACAAAACCAGCTAAGAAGGATGGAGAAAGCTCCCTCAGAAGCTACTGGTTTTACCAGAACATTTATTTTCTCAGGTTCCAAGCCAATCCAAAGCTAGGCAAGAAGAGTAGCAAATCACAAGTTAAAAGGTTAACTCAGAGAGGTATTGTTTTACATAGCATCTCTTGCTGATTTTTGTTTTGCTCCATTCACACTTTTAACCCTCCCAAATATATTAAGTTGTTCTTGGCCCAAACAGATTTAATTTCCAGTGAGGAGCTGGGTCACGGGACCTTACATGCTGGGTGGGTCTGGTTGCTCAGTCCAACACTGAGTCTTTGAATGGGCATGTTCATGCTTTTGTTTAGTTAGTAGACATGCTTTCTTTCTTTCAGCTAGAACAAAAGTTCAAACTGTTGTTTCCCCCACAGTGAAGTCCATATTCATAAAATATACTCACATTTCATCCCAGCAAGCAAAACGCTCTTCTGGGGTAGCTACAGGATCACCCTTTTGGAGTTAGCTTTCTGTTTGATCTCAAAGCAGGTATACATGGTTCAGTCTTGCAAAAATAAAAAGAATAGACTAGTTAATGAATTTTCTGAATGAATATCTCCAGAATCAAAATCATCTCACTGATTTTTCTTCTTATGCTGTTTTCCCTTTGACATTGCTTTTGAAAAAGTTTTATTTAGTTAAAACCTGTATTACCCTCAGAAAAAACTTATAAACGAATTTTGATTTAAATGAATTCTAATTTTTTTTTTCTGAATCCTAACAACTAGACTACCAGGGAGAATTCTCATGTTTTACTCCAATACAGCTATTTCCTATAGAGCCAAAAAAGAAAGACTAATCCCACAATTCACCTAGCATATTAGGAGATGTATTTAGCATTATGTTTTTCTTGGATACAGAGCTGCCTTGATGTATAATAAACACAGAATTTTTTACAGTCATCAAGTGATGGGCTCCCACATGTTTTGATCTCAAGCATAGATCTTTTAAGGTTTTTTGAAGTGTTGTTGGACAAAGAACATTTGAGTTTTTGTCTTCAAGTTATATTTACCAGACTATTTTTGGCCAAGTCCCCTTTTGAAAGTTGTTATATGCCTCCTTTTACATAAACCTGAATATTATTTCTAGCTTATGCTTTGTTAACCTAAACTTTGTTCATTTCTCCCTGGAATGTCTCTTTAATAGCTTGCCTGAATCTCAGGTTGCCCAGTATTCAAATTTGCTAGAATATACACTTACTATTTACCCACAAAAATTAAAAAAAATTTTTTTTAATCTGCTGAAACAGTTGAATTATTTTAAATTGTCAAGGAGATATCTCAGGTATTTTGTGAACTCTTATTAACTCACTCCCAATCCTTTGAAGGTTATTGGAGGAAGTCCGTGTTTTGAATTGTACTAAGGAATGAAGTGAAGTTGTTAGAAGCTAGAAAGCCTAACACTTTTAGTTTATGTGCATATTATTGACAAAGAAAAAAGGCATTGTATTATGTACCTCTGAGTGATTTTTCAGAGATAGTAACAGTTGCACTGGAGCCTTTAACTAGGAATTTCAGTTACATTTTTACATCAAAAAAGGGCTGTTGTTGTTCCTCAAAAAGCAAAAAACAGCCACCTAGTAATAGAGAAGTAAAACGATTTCCAGGAAGAAATAGAAGGGGACTGTATGTTTGCAACTGAACTAGACAAGATAGCCAATGGTGGAAGTCGTATGTTTCACCATGCCTTCATTAAACAGTTTATCTATTGCTATCTCCATCCTGCTGAGCTGAGCCTAAAATAATTTATCAAGCTGAATCTAATTGAATAGTGGAATTACCTTCTTGGGATGAGGAGTTAGAGATCTGGTGCCTGCGTCATAATGGGAAGAAGAATCATAAATTAATGTGTGAGCTCTTTATGGGTTATATAACTGCTAACAGCTATGGAGTTGTGATACTTCACAGCCTCCAAGAAAAGCACTTTATTTAAAGAAAAAAAAAGCAAGCAAATATACCATGTTGTATATTTATAATTTGAATGCAGTTTATATTAGTAACATCTGTCCTGGATGTGGTGTGTTTTCTACCAGTGCCCAGTCTCTGATGGATTGCCCTTGGTATGTTTCTTGTCCTGATTATGCATTGTTTTGCATCTTTGTCCTTTCAATTGTAGGATTTAGACAAGAGCCAAGAGGAGATCAAAAAACATCATGCCAGCATCAGTGAGCTGAAAAAGAACTTCATGGAGTCTGTACCAGAACCACGGCCTAGTGAATGGGATAAACGCTTATCCACTCACTCCCCCTTCCGAACTCTTAACATCAATGGACAAATCCCCACAGGAGAAGGAGTGAGTACTTTGTCTACATGACCAATTATGAAAATGGAAGGAATAAATGTTGTTACGTATTAATATTCTGTATCTGAGAGAAAGCTTAGAGCTGAAATTTGGATTTGATGCCTCACTAAATTAATTGCTGCTTTCAGGCATTTGTAATCAAATAGTTATTTATATTTTTTAAGTCATGTAGGCTACCCAGTCCAATAATAGGAACCATTTGGAGCCACCAGTAGATGATTAGCCTCTAAAAACTATCTCTGCAGCTACATGCTTCTGTCCACTATATGTTTATAAATTGACCATAAGCCAGTAGAGTTTTGTTTGTATTCAAACTGCTTTCAGGGACTAGAAAGTTTACTAAATTTATGAAGGTCAAAATAGAAAAGAGATTAGTCTTTTTAAAAAGCTTTATTTGAACATTTGCACAACTTAGAAATATCTAGGGCTGTGCGGGATTGCTCACGCCTGTAATCCTAGCACTTTGGGAGGCCAAGGCAGACAATCACAAGATCAGAGGTTCGAGACCAGCCTGGCCAACATGGTGAAACCCTGTCTCTACCAAAAATACAAAAAATTAGCTGGGTGTAGTGGCAGACGCCTGTAATCCCAGCTGCTTGGGAGGCTGAGGCAGGAGGATTGCTTGAATCCGGGAGGCGGAGTTTGCAGTGAGCTGAGATTGCACCACTATACTCCAGCCCTGGAGACAGAATAAGACTCTGCCTAAAGAAAGAAAGAAAGAAAGAAATATCTGGAATGGTTGCCCAAAATTATATAGTAAACCAAGGAGACCCCTAAGCAAGAGAATTCAGAACTCCAAATAGTAATGATTGTATTTCAATTTTAGAAAAACGATTTATTGGCTGGGTGTGGTGGCTCATGCTTGTAATCCTAGCACTTTGGGAGGCCAAGACGGGCAGATCACTTGAGTCCAGGAGTTTAAGACCTGCCTGGGCAACATGGCAAAATCCCATCTCTACAAAAATACAAAAGTTAGTCAGGTATTGTAGTGTGCACCTATGTAGTCCAGCTACTCAGGGGGCTGAAGCAGGAGGATTGCTTGAGCCCAGGAGATCAAGGCTGCAGTGAGCCATGAGTGCACCACTACACTCCAGCCTGGGTGACAGAGTGAGACCCTGTCTCAGAAAAGAAAAACAAAAAGAAAAGAATAGAAAAACTATTTATCTTTATGAGTAACATTAAACTTTTAATACACTGTTTTGTAAGATAGTCACAATTAGAGGAGGCCAGAGATACCTTTCAGGGGTTGTTCTTTTTCTGTTATTGTTGTTATTACCTATTTTAGAAATCTGAAATGAATTATTTATTCAGATGTAGGATTTCTAAAATAGGTAGTAATTCCTTTATTCAGATGTAGGATTTCTAAAATTTATTTAGATGTAGGATTTCTAAAATAGGTAATGACAACAATAACAGAAATTTATTTTCATCTATTAAATAGATATTTTCATCTATTAAACATTTAATGAAAATACCTGGAAAGTTACCATGAACATATACCCCAAAAGTTTTTATCTTTAGTCAGTACAAGTGAAATATTTATATAGTCACAATGACTCAATTAGTGATTATGATGATTTAAAAATTATGTGCTTGTTTCCCCCCAAAAATAATAGCAATTCTAGTTAAAAAGGGTACAATTATGTCTTAATAATTTTAAAACTTTTTTTTTAATTTTCAGAATTTATGGTAAACTATCCAAATTATTATTTAGTTTCTAGAATTGGAGAAGGTGATAAAAGTTGGTTCACAGGCTGGGGTGGTGGCTCACGCCTGTAATCCTAGCACTTTGGGAGGCTGAGGTGGGCGGGTCACCTGAGGTCAGGAGATTGAGACCAGCCTGGCCAACATGGTAAAACCCCATCTCTACTAAAAATACAAAAAGATTACCTGGGCGTGGTAGTGGGCGCCTATAATCCCAGCTACTTGGTAGGCTGAGGCAGGAAAATCGCTTGAAGCCCGGAGGCAGAGATTGCAGCAAGCCAAGATTGCGCCGCTGCACTCCAGCCTGGGCAACAGAGCGAGACTCCGTCTTAGTAAAAAAAAAAAATAAATAAATCTGATTCACAAAGGGTACTTTTTGTGTTTTTCAAAGTGTGACTAAAATTAGATAACAGTTCTCCAGAGTTGAACCAGTTTCACAAATAAGGCTGGAGAATACCTGAGTGATGGGCAGCTAAATAGAGTTACCAGGGATGATAGGATGCTATTGTTTCCTAATCTCTGTCCTCTCCCTGTTTTCTGATAAAAATGGATATTAGTTTTGTGTTCTAAACCTAGAGCAGGTATCCTGAACTGAGACAATAACTCTGCTTTCTGGGCAAGACAGCTGTTTTCAGTGTCAGTCAGATATTTAATTTTGATGTATCCCTAGTAATAAGAGTCATAAAGGGTCTAGTAGTTCTAGTTGTGGCTTGAACAATTCTGAACAAGTTATTTATCATATTGGACCTCAGTTTATGGAGTAGATGATCTTTAAGGTCCCTGTTAACTCTAAAATTCTGTTAAGTCTGTGACTCCATGAGAAAATGCCTTGTTGCTATTTCACCTGGTTAACCCTATCTGTAAACTATGATTGCGTATTTTCTAGAAGTTTTCTTTTTGACTCTGTGCAAGTAATAAAAGGTGTTCAACTACTTTGAAAAAGTAACTTGGTACTCTCTTGGACGAGGTTGGGTAAATTTGAATTGGTCTCCATTTCCAGAAAATATCTTACGTCTTTTAATGGAAACCTTTCAGAAATCATCTCAGGGCTGGTTTTGGGAATGGTGACGTCATTCTGTGTACTTTAAAGAAATAACTTTTTATAAACTACACTAGATCCATGGAAGTGCTTGAACAATTTTAGCTCTTTGCTAAATGAATAATGTAATAAATAAGCACTGTACTATGGTGACCTTTAATATTGGATAATTCTACTTTCTAGCATATCTTACTTTTTCCTTAACAATTGAAATAATATTTCTGTTCTCTGGGGATACCTCTTCCGCCTTTGACAGTATTGTTGTTGCATTGCAAGGCAACTGAATTTTATATAATTTGTGTATGACCAGGTGAAGAAAACTTCTATCCTTCCCTCGGAAAGAAAGGTTGGTGGGCCAGAGGTAAAGCTGCTGTTATGACTTGTGCTTCTCAATCAGAATTTGCTCTTGTCATGGCACTAAGCAGATAATCCCCCCAGAACTGAACAACAGCTGCTGAATACTTTTTTTCTTTTGGCTATACTAGTAAATTCACACCCACAGCCTTTTGGCCTAACACTTAACACTTCCACTGCTGCAGCTTTTGCAGCTTTCAATTGCTTATTTCAGTGCATGGCTGGTTGAAAAGCTGCATGAAGATATAAATATGTATTCAGAGAGAAAATGAATTTAATTATACCCTATTCTTTTTATGTTGTCTTTCTTCTCCCCCTTTATTTTCTTTCAAAAATCATTGTAATTTTGCATCCTTTCTTTTCCTTTGTTTCTTTTTTGCTGACCAGTCCCCTAGCTACTTTCTCCCTGATACATATCACTTAGGGGTGTGCAAAGAACCAGTGTTGAACTTCCAAACTGATCAGAGAAGGCTAGCTCAACTGAGAGAACTTAGAGCCAAGTTTTTCCTTTCATAGATAACATCTGTCTTGACTATGGATAGCAGAGTACAGAAATTGCAGGAGGAAGAAAAACTTCTCAATTGGACAATTGGGGGGAAAAAACTTTCCTTAAAAGTATCATTATTATTTATTTGTTTTGGTGAACCTTGGAGGCACATTATAAACTTTTATACTTTGTTTTTCTTTTGCAATCTTTAAAAATGTGTAAGATTAAGATTTTTATTTCTTGAGCAAAAAAACTAATTACTATACTGAATGAACTGTTGCAGTTTTTAAAGTCTATATGAAGAGATATGAGGATTACTTTTTATATTCTGCCATTCTATTTGTAATAAAAGTAACTTTTATGATGGCAAGAAGAATGCTTCATTATTGTCATTGCCCAATTAGTGATTGGCAGCACCAAAGTAATAGAAAATGACCTAAAATTAATATGTGAATATCCTCAAAGGAAGAATAAATAATATAACTAGGGGAAAGCCAATGATTCCTTGAACTTTCAGTTCTAATGTTCATTCACTCATAAAGGTATCTATTGAGCACCGTACTGTGTTATAGAAACTTTGCCAAGATAAATTGCCAAAATAAAGTAAAGCTAAAATAGTGTCTAAAAGATCTTTCCAAATCCTTTGCACATCCCCAAGTATCATTTTTGAGCATTTTCCATCTGTCATTTTGTTCATCTTATTCTGTCTTTCTTGATCTTCTACCGTGAAAGCAGACACAGGAACGTGCTCTGTTAGTACAGGATGAAGAGAAAATTAAAAGGCAAGAAAGATCCACTGAAAGAGCCTTGCTCCAGCAAGAAAATGAAGAAATTCTTCCCAAGGTTTCTATTCCAATCCCTGAGGATCACAAGTCTCTCAAAAAGTGCCACCTCTACTTTAGTACTTTTCCATATCCTCGTATTCCTTTCATGATGTCTTTTCTTGTGGTCCTTGCATTGGCTGTTTGGTGGTTGGTCTTTCTGTGATCAGAAAACAGGGTGCTCACCTGAAATGTCAAGACCACTGATTGAACATTTGTCCTTGGCTTCAACTGTGTTATTGCTGTATGATGCCCTCTAATCTTGATAGTTCACTGTCCTAGGGGAGCTCTTGTGATCATTTTTCTGTCAAATGTTACTCTTTGTAGAGTATGTATTGTGGGGTACAAAGGAGTAGCAATGGACTGCCTAAGGCCAGCTTTTCTGCACTGAAGTTTAATAAGTTTAAACAAATCAGAATTAAGCATATGGCAGGTTGGCAATCTTCCCAAAAGCTTTAACTCTTTCATCTTGCATGTTTACTGTTGTTATGTCTTTCTATCCAATGTCTCATACAAACCAAGATACTCTCTAGATATATTTGATGGAATATTTTCCTAATCCTCTATAGTAATTTGTTTGGCATGGGCTTCATAGTTTAAGAAAAAATTTCAACTTGCTAACCTTTCAGAAGCCTTAAAATGATAACGTTTTAATCTACAAATCCATAACCACTCCTTTTCTTAGGATATCAAACCAGTATATACAAAAGTCTCTTCTGGAAAAGGGCTTTTGACTTCTGTGGCCTTTTTATGAGTATTCTGAGCTGTACAGGGACAGACAACTTTATCCTGCCTGATATATAGAGGAGATCTTCAAAGATTACATGCCATCTTTTCACACATAGAGTGTTGGTATGGTTTAAGGAAAATGGTGCTGGTGCCCCTTAGCCTCCAGGCAGGACTGAAATTCTCAGACTACTCTACCTATCTTTAAAAGTCCTGGAATACAGATTTACTCAAGATCTTTACATAAATCCTTCTCTGAATTAAGATACTGTGTTACTTCTTTATGGCTTTACTAGTTATATAACTAGCAGCAGTATTTAGCTATTGCTGTGCTTAAAATATATATTGATATACTTTGTTTTCCTGATGTACTTCAGACCTGTTTGTTCTTGCACTTGTGTTGAAATCAGTTGTTTTTAATCAATGGCTTTGTGATCTAAAGTTCTGTTGTGACAAGTATGTGTCCTCTGTTTGCATGTTGACTTACAAGATTTAACTGAATTAAATATGTGCACTCTCTCTCTCTTCAGGACACAACTCACATGCCTAACCTGTTATTTTTTTTACCTCGATATTGATGAAACCTTGCATGTAGCTTGCTTTTTATGGCACTTGAATGTACCAATATGGATGATTTGATTAATGTCTCAAATATTTGTTTTGAAATCTGAGTTTATAGGATTATCAAACTAAGATTATTATACTTTGTTTTACTTCTCAATGCTCTTCAGTTGATGAAACTTCTAAACAAGACTTTTTGTTTTTGAGAAGATGGCCTCTTAGAGCAAAAAAAGAGAACAGTAAAGACAAGAATCTTTTGTCCTTCAACATCCACCAGTATTGTTCTCTTGTCTCTGGAGACATGTAGAAATAATTATCTGGTATTTCCTGAAAACTGCTACTCTCATTATAGTCTTTCCCAAGAAATGGAAAAAGAAGCAAGGACCAGGTTAAAATTTAAAAGTTGGTGTGTGTATATATCTTTTATGTCACAGGCTGTGTCTATTTATAATATATATTTTGTAAATAAGCATATTTATTGATTCACTCATAATAAGAGAGACCTGAAATATTATAAAACTATTCTCTACCACAGAAAGTAATAATCATAAGTACTCTCTGGGAAATAAAGATACAAGAGCTTTCCTTAATGAAATAACAAATGGAACTATAGAATTGGTTAGATTATTTTAAATCTTTTTTTAAGGAATTAAAAGGAAATAATCAGAACTTTATACTTTTATAACTGTTTCAGATTACAATTCCTGAATTTCCAGTTTTCATCCTTATGCACAGCTTTTTATTATTATTGTAAACTTCACCCTGAATTTTGTTTCTCTTTGTATTGGAGTTATTCCAAGTCCATTAAAAGTCTAAGCTAATGATACTTTTTAGTTTTCTGGAATGCAGAAAGAGTCCTCGGAGATTTTTATTGAGAAAGGAGAGGCCATTTCTTCTATCAATAGGGTAAAAATGATTAAGAGGAGAATGGCCAAGCCCTTGTATTGGACAAAGCTGACCAATGCAGGATCAAAAGATACCCATCACAGTTATCAGAGGAAAAATATTGGGCATTCCAGCTAAAGGTAATGTTGCCAATATTTGCAATATAACGTGTAAATAGGCTGGGTGCGGTGGCTCATGCCTGTAATCCTAGCACTTTGGGAGGCTTAGGCAGGCGGATCACCTGAGGTCAGGAGTTCAAGACCAGCCTGGGCAACATGGCGAAACCCCACCTCTACTAAAAATACAAAAATTAGCTGGGCATGGTTGTGCACACCTGTAATCCCAGCTATTTGGGAGGCTGAGGCAGGAGGATCACGTGAACCTGGGAGGCAGAGGTTACAGTGAGCTGAGATCACGCCACTGCACTCCAGCCTGGGTGACAGAGTGAGACTTCATCTTTTTTTTTTTTTTTTTTTTTTAAAGCCTAAATAATCTTGGTTTCCTTCCTTCATTTTCAGTACCAGAGACAGATCCTAATAGATATTGGCGTTACCTGTTACCCTGATTCAGCTTCTTAATGGCAAGTTGATAAATAAAAAATAATTTGGACTAACAATATCAATACAGACTATCATAATATTTTGGATTTTTGCCTTGGCTTTGTCATTATTCATTTCTAGGGTGACTCTGAGAGGTTCACTTAACTACTTGGCACCCAGATTTCCACCTAGTAATGTGGAGCCAATCCTACCTCATGAGAATGAAGATGTAATAAGTTCCAGGAACCAGAGACCCTGGTTGTCATTCAATTCTTGGTCTTTGGGGAGCTGGGAAGATGAAAATTTTAAAACACACAAACATACATTATCTTCTTTTTATTTTGAAAGTAAGTAAATAGCTGTGTTTATTTCCATCTACTCTTTATTTATATTTGACCAATCACTTTACTAAGATGTCTTTCCAAATTTATCCTTCTCTTAATAAATTCATCTTATCCAAATGGCATTATTAGAGTGGATCATATTTGAAAATAAACCAAGCATCTGTATTTTGGACCTATCTTTCAGCCATTTTCTTTTATGCTAACACTTGGAATATGAAGGAAATAATTTTGCATGAGTCAAATTTTCTACTTATTTACATCTTCATTAAAAGTTTTGAAGAGAAAAATACTGACTCTGTTAATTAAGATTAGACTAGGGCCAGGCACCGTGGCTCATACCTGTAATTCCGGCACTTTGGGAGGCCAAGATGGGCGGATCACAAGTTTAGGAATTCAAGACCAGACTGGCCAACATGGTGAAACCCCATCTCTGCTAAAAAATACAAAAATTAGCTGGGCATGGTGGCTCATGCCTGTAATACCAGCTACTTGGGAGGTGGAGGTAGGAGAATTGCTTGAACTGGGACCCGGGAGGTGGAGGTTGCAGTGAGCTGAGATCGCGCCTCTGCATTCCAGCCTGGGCTACAGAGCAAGACTCCACCTCAAAAAAAAAAAAGATAAGACTGGATTTATACATGGAATAGATTTCCAGTTGGCATCCTAGAATCTAGTACATTTCTATTAAATATTGTTGTAAATTTTCCTCTGAAATTTCTTTGGATATAAGCCAATTCACTTTCTCCTACTTTCCTAGGTTTCTTCTGTAATACTTCTTATAAATAAGCCTGTAATACTTCCTATAGATAAGCATATAGGACACTTGAGGCTTTAGAGAATTAATTTAATTAATTTTAAGAAGGTATTATGGAGCAAAACTTACACTTGTACTTTACCCAGTGGTCATGTATTTACAAAAGGAAAACAGAAAGGGCAACATTAATATGAGACATGATCTCATTGTTGCCTTTTTTTTTTTTTTTTTTTGGCCAAAGATTTTGAATTTAGTAAAGACATATAAAACTTTTTGATAGAGATGCCTTCTCTTATATTCCTCTTCACAGAAATTATAAAATCCCAAACTACAGCATTCTCTACAGCTTTGAAAAAGACTATTATATTGTTTTTATTATACATAGAAACTTCACTTTTTTTCATATACTCAGATTACACCTGTTTGTAATGTTGATACATTGGTACTAAAAACTGAGACAACTCCTTATTCTTATTCTGTTTTGTGTGGCATGTGGGATTACCATACCTGCTTCCTCTATACTTTAGTAGATGGTATTAATAGGCCGCTCTCATTTCTGTTGCTGTTACTCCTCATGACTTAGTATCTCCTTTTACTGCAGCAGAATATGACACATATTGGTGCAGACCTATGTAAGTATACCTGAAATGATTAAGAAGGTATGGTGTTAGAATTAGAAAACCATATAAAGTTAGGCTAGAGGAAGAGCAGTGGCTATAATCAACAATTATAAATTCATGGAGGATTCCATTTGGTAAACAAAATTCCTATCATCCTAGAACTTGAAAGACAAAAAGAAGATAAAGTAGTTTATCCCTACAGATCGGAAATGCAGGCTGAGAGCTAAATAATAATATTCTAACTAAATGTATAGATAACATTGAGGAGAAAATACACTTTAGGAATTTTTAAATCTTTTGTGATTGAAATCCTAGGCTGGGTGTAGCTCACACCTGTAATCCCAACACTTTGGGAGGCTGAGGCGGGCAGATCACCTGAGGTCAGGAGTTTGAGACCAGCCTGGTTGACATGGTAAAACTCCGCCTCTACTAAAAATACGAAAAAAAATTAGCCGGGTCTGATGGGATGTGCCTGTAATCCCAGCTACTCAGGAGGCTGAGGCAGGAGAATCACTTGAACCTGACAGACGGAGGTTGCAGTAAGCCGAAATCGTGCCATTGCCCTCCAGCCTGGGCGACAAGGCAAGATTCCATCTCAGAAAAGCCGGGCGTGGTTTCAGGCATCTGTAATCCCAGCTACTCGGGAGGCTGAGCTGGGAGAACAGCTTTTACCCAGGAAGCGGAGGTTGTAGTGAGCTGAGATCACGCTGCTGCACTCCAGCCTGGAAGACAGAGCAAGACTTTGTCTCAAAAAAAAAAGAAATCCTAGAAGGCAGCAGTGTCTTCTCCTTTAACATAGTCAGAATCCTGTTTTGGATAAATAATAGAATAAGTCTGAGATTTGAAAGACTAAGAGGTAGGGGAAAACAGAGTTCCAACTATCTTGTCTCAAAATCAACAAAGGCAGGTGAGCCTCTCATTTTCTTATCTACTCCCTCTTTAAAGAAAAGTCTTCATATTTATAAGATCCTATCTCAGTAAAACACATATAAAAAGATTTAAGGGGATAACATGGCCACCAGTCATTTTATGTATTCGTCACCCACCAGCAAAGCACTCTATTATATTTTACAAGGATGCAAAGAGTCAGCATTATCTGAATTTTAGGGATTGGATAGGATCCTAATTCAACTCCTCTCTCTTCTGGTGCTTAACTCTTCTCTACAATATCATTTAGAGATTTGGAGGCCAGTCTTGCAGTCTTGTTGTTAATACATTTCTTTTACTGGTGCCTTTCTCCTCAAAACTGTTAGATTCTCAAAGGTAAGAGGCTCCTTAGACCAAGCACGGTGGCTCATTCCTGTAGTCCCAGCTACTGATGAGGTTGCGGCAGGAGGACTGCTTAAGCCAGGAACTCAAGGCTGCAGTGAGTCATGATTACAGCACTGCTCTCCAGCCTGGGTGACACAGCATGACCCTGTCTCTAAAAAAATTTAAAATAGGCTGGGCGTGGTGGCTTATGCCTGTAATCCCAGCACTTTGGGAGGCTGAGGCGGGCGGATCAGGAGGTCAAGAGATCGAAACCATTCTGCCCAACATGGTGAAACCTCGTCTCTACTGAAAATACAAAAATTAGGTGGGCATGGTGGTGTGCACCTGTAGTCTCAACTACTCGGGAGGCTGAGGCACAAGAATCGCTTGAACCTGGGAGGCGGAGATTGCAGTGAGCCGAGATCACGCCACTGCACTCCAGCCTGGTGACAGAGACTCCGTCTCAAAAAAAAAAAAGAAAAATTTAAAATAAAAAAAAAGTGCTGGAATTATAGGCAAGAGCCACCTCGCCCAGCAAGCAATCTATTTTGAAAGTAATAATTAGTGGCCAGGCGAGGTGGCTCATGCCTGTAATACCAGCACTTTGGGAGCCTGAGGCAGGAGGATCACCTGATGTCAGGAGTTTGAGACCAGCCTGGTCAACATGGGGAAACCCCATCTCTACTGAAAATACAAAAAATTAGCCAGGAGTGATTGCATGAGCCTGTAGTTCCAGCTACTCGGGAGACTGAGGCAGGAGAATTGTTTGAACCTGGGTGGCAGAGGTTGCAGTTAGCCAAGATAGTGCCATTGCACTCCAGCCTGGGTGACAAGAGCAAAACTCCATCTAAAAAAAACAAAAAGAAAGAAAAAAAGTAGATTTCTCTGAGGAAAATTTCCCAATTCACAGTCTATTTGGGCGATGTTTACCAATAAGTCAGAATAAAATAAAGCGACATTTGTTTTGGAAGTGTCTTTGTTCCCTATGTGACATGGTTGTATTCTGAAGGATTCCTTGATCTATAGTTAGCTTGGGGAGGTGTTTTCTTTCTTTTATTCTTTTTTTTTTTTTTTTTTTTTTTGTGAGGGAGTCTCGTTCTGTGGCCCAGGCTGAAGTACAGTGGTATGATCTAAGCTCACTACAACCTCCACCTCCCTGGTTCAAGCTATTCTCCTGCCTCAGTCTCCCAAGTAGCTGGGATTACAGGCACAAACCACCATGCTCGGCTAATTTTTGTATTTTTAGTAAAGACAGGGTTTCACCATTTTGGCCAAGCTGGTCTTGAACTCTGGACCTCAAGTGATCTGCCCACCTTGGCCTCCCAAAGTGCTGGGATTACAGGTGTGAGCCACTGAGCTCAGTCCCCTTTTTTCTTTTTTTGAAATAGGGTCTTGCTCTGTCACCCAGGCTGGAGTGCAGTGGCTCAATCACAGCTCACTGAAGCCTCAACCTTCTGGCCTCAAGCAGTCCTCCCACCTCAGCCTCCCAAGTTGCTGGGACCACAGGTGTGTGGCTAAGAGATGGGGTTTCACCATGTTGCCCAGGCAGGTCTCGAACTCCTGAGCTCAGGCGATCCACCCTCCTCAGCCTCCGAAAGTGCTAGAATTATAGGTTGTGAGCCACTGAGCCTGGTTTTGGGGAGGTGCTTTCTAATAAATCCTTAAGCACATATTTCTTTCAGTTCCCTTGTCCAGGATCCTTTCGCTCTGATACTTGGCTGAATAAATTAATTATTCATTAACAATTTAGCATGATATTTAAGCCTAACAAATCTTTAGTTCCTTTGGGACATTTTCTTTGATATTTTTCCTACATTATTTGTTCTGTTAATGTGTAAACTTATGAATAAATCTTATTTATTGCAAATGTGATTCTGATTGCTACTGATCATTAAGGAAGTAGGAGTCAATAATGCTGCCATAGATCTACTAAAAAAATTAAAATGAACCTGTCTCAGCTGATCAGCAAGAGACAGCTATCAGCTAGACTTTCTCTTGTTTTTCCTTATATTCACTCTTCTCTGTGCTCCAGTAGGTGGTTGTCTGTTGCTTAGTCCTAAGACAGAGACAATCTACTAGTGTGCATTCAGTTCTCAGAATAGTGTTTTAAATCAGCTTTGAACTAATCTGACTATGCCAGGTTTTAAAAATAATTTTTTTCTAACCAATTTAATTAGTCACTACAACAGATGTAGTTGTCACATCTGTTAGAAACATTTCAGTATGATGAATTTGTTTTTTATGGGCTTTTTAAAAGCACTGTACAAATTCGTAGTTATTAACTCTCCAGTATTGCTACTCTAATCTTATTGAAGAGTTAAGAATTGTGTGGGTGTGGATGCGTGGGTATAAGGAGAGCTTACTTCTGTGATGTGAAATCAATCAACAGAAGGTATATCACTTTTATCTCTTACTTCACCTTACTTTAACTGTCACAGCTTCTCTTACCTTAACTCTCACAGCTCTAGATTTTATTGTATTATCCAGGTGATTATTTAACACTTCACATTTTAGAGTGGTCTGTTTACTAGCTCAAAGCATGTACCTTGTGATCTAAGTAAAATAACTTTGTAGTATTTCTCCAAAGCGGTGTTTCTTTTATGAGTTTGTTAAAAATGCTAACACAGAAAGCCATGTTTACTATTAAATGATTTTTCAGAAAGATAAAACATAGTTAGTTAATATTCAATAATAGTTTTCTATAATAATTTTTGTCTGTTGCATTGGTTCTGTAGAATCAAGGTAACTATTTCTTGGGTTTTTTGTTTTGTTTCATTTTTGAGACAGTGTCTCACTCTGTCAGTGAGGCTGGAATGCAGTGGCGCGATCTCGGCTCACGACAACCTCCACCTCCCAAGTTCAAGCTATTCTCGTGCCTCAGTCTCCTGAGTAGCTGGGATTACAGGTACCCGCCACCACGCCTGGCTAATTTTGTATTTTTAGTAGAGATGGGGTTTCACCAGGTTGCCCAGGCTGGTATCAAACCCTTGACCTGAAGTGATCCGCCCACCTCAGCCTCCCAAAGTGCTGAGATTACAGGCGTGAGCCTCTGCACCCAGCCTCAAGGTAACTGTTTTCTAGATATCAAATTTTCTTAAATGCTTATTATGACTTTAATCAATTTTTAGAACTGAGACTTCTGTGAAATCCTGCCAAACAAATTTAATTTTGTTCCATTCTAACTGTTTTGAGTTTTTGTACTGGCCATAGCTCCTTTATCTTCATCCCTCCACCCCTACCCTTCATAGTATAATGAAATAAAACTGACCACCAAAGGCTTATGGTCTCTTAGACTTGCTTAGTATAACCTGTAATATTTGCCCAAGCACTTTAACTTCTGTAGATCTATTCAGATTTGAGAACACTCATTTGATCTTTGGAGTCCTTGCTGGTGAGTGCAGTGTAAAGGCAAAATTTTCTATTACCTAATAGTTAAAATTTTGCATCTGGCATGGATTTTGAGGCTGTTTGCTTTTACATTCACCTATTCTGGGGATAATCTAATAACAGCACTGTTTAGGAAATTATAAAAACGATGTTTGATGGATAATTATCATTGACTAATTTCATTTGCTGTTCTTTGGAGAGGCTGCATTGTGGAATTATTTTCCTATCATAAGGAATTTATCAACTCTAGTAAAGGCCCATATCTTCCAGAATAAGCCCCTTTATCCAGATTTTATACAAACGTAATCTTTATATACCAGAGAATAGCAATAGACTGTGAAAATGACTCTGAGTTTCATGGAGAAGCTAGTGAGCACTATAAGGATATATTTCAAGTTAGAGACTAATAGCATACAACCTTTTAAAAAAAAAAAAGGGAGGGTACATCCAATAAAGAAAAATTAGAATGAAGAGAAATGTGTTGCATGATAAAGAATGACACACCAGGCTCACGCCTGTAATCCCAGCACTTTGGGAGTCCCAGGAGGGCAGATCACAAGGTCAGGAATTCAAGACCAGCCTGACCAACATGGTGAAACTCCATCTCTACTACTCTACTAAAAATACAAAAATTAGCTGAGTGTGGTGGCGTGTGCCTGTAATCCCAGCTACTTGGGAGGCTAAGGCAGGAGAATCTCTTGAACCTGGGAGGCGGGGGTCGTAGTGAGCTGAGACTGTGCCACTGCACTCCAGCCTGCGTGACAGAGCGAGACTCGATCTCAAAAAAAAAAAAAAAACACTAGAGGAAAGGTGAAATTTAACATCACCTTTTGCTAGCCCATGGTTACTCTGTTGTTAGTTTATCCCCACCTTGAGTGTTTGTGATTCTATTGTCCTTTATTAAACTTCTGAGTGGCCTGAGTTTGCCACTGAAACTATACAAAACTATTATTTATCAAGCTTTTCGGTGTGGGAACCAGGGGATGTTTCTCTTTTCAGTAATTTTTGTTCTTCTGTCCTCATTTGTTTCCTTTTTTGGCTGAAGAATGGGCTTCTACTGCTTGACTTGTCATCTTTATGTGCTGTTTACACATGGCTTTTGCAAAAGAAGCCATTACCATATCTGATTTATCTTTTATTGCAAGTGTCCATTTAAAAGCATTTATTTTAACTTAAAAAAATTGTTTTAATCATCAGGCTAATGTTTCTACTGATTATTGTACAACCTAGGGAAATACTGATATAATTTTTCAAAATAGGAAATTACAAATATTTATATTAATGTGTAAAGACATATGTTTTGCTCTTAAGAGGTTTTCCCCTAGGCACTTAAAGCCATTCTTTGCTGAGACATAACCTTGTCATGTTTTGTTAAAGAGAATAATATAGAAACAAAGCACTCGCAATTAACTGATTTTATCAGGATTGAATTTGACATTTTTTAGTTTGCATGTTGCAGACCATCTGGGGGTATTACTTAAATACATCGTTGATAATTTTATGTGACTATCATATTTATTATTTACTTTAGTTAAGAACCAGGAGCTGGACTCTTCTGCTGGGTATCTTCCTTCTGTGCTTAGCAAGATAACCTCGATTCCTGCTGGTTCTATGGGCATTTGTACTACAAAACATTTCTTACTGGGTTTGCAAAGCAAGGGTAATGTGCTCTGTGGGTGTATGTGTGTCTGTGCACCCCTCACCCCTATTCCCACTGCCGTCTCTGTTCACTTCTTTTACTTATCAAAACTTATTTTTCTCAATCTATCTAAATCTTATTAAAGACATATAGAAACAGTAATAACAGGTTTATGTATTAAAATTTCCTCAGATATTTGCATTTCAGCACGCCACAAAGTCATTGCACAGACGGTGGTGACTGATTACAACATTGGTCATATCATTAAGCAGTACTTACTTACAAGGCCAGCCTTAAGTCTCATTTTACTTGACAGAATGGCAAAATAAAATGAATGTGAAAAACAATGGTATAGTTTAATAGATGTAGTAGATTGGGGATTACATTATGTAAAGTGACTGCAGAAGTATATGCTAAATCTCAGACTCTCTTTTTGAGGAAAAGTTAGTCATTTCAGGGAGCAAATGTGTGGGTAATAACAATATAGAAAGATAAGTTTTGAGGCTTAGAAACTAATAAATCTCTGACATTTTTAAATGGTTGCAAATTGTGCGACTAATCAGAAATATTCTGTTTTCTTTTTTAACAGACAGTATGTATCCCAAAACTATCCATTATAAATGGCCTATCTGGTGTTCTTCCTGAGGCTCTTGGTTCAGGAATATTTATGAAATATCCTCATAGTATGCCCATTTTAATTATTCTGTCACAATTTCTTTCTTGAAAGTTGTGATGTTCTCTAAAATATAATGAGGACCTGTTTGAGAACTTGCTAACAAAAGCTGAAAGGAAGCCCAATTTTAGTTAAATCCATAGGCTTAGCCCACTTCAGATGTTCAAGAAACACCATGTAGGGACTTCGTGCCTTTATTGCTTTAGTTCATGTTTCCTTGCAAATAGTAATATTTTAAAGAATGTAAATCATTCTGTGTGTGAATTATGATAATATCAATCTATAGTGTATATCACTAACCTAAAGTTATTGTTTAGATCAGTTTGGGGATACTTTGATCTTTAATATTTTATATTCCCAATTGCTATCATGATCATGACTTTGGCAAGACAGTGATAATTTCCTTTGACTATCTTCACTATTTCAGAGGTAGATACCTAAGAAGAACATTTACTAAGAAATTAAATCACAGATAACCAGTTTTTCTTTCTTTCTTTCTTTTTTTTTTTTTTGAGAGTCTCGCTCTGTCGCCCAGGCTAGAGTGCGGTGGCTCGATCTTGGCTTACTGCAACCTCTGCCTCCGGGTTCAAGCAATTCTCCTGCCTCAGCCTCCCACATAGCTGAGATTACAGGCACTCACCACCATGCTCAGCTGTTTTTTTGTATTTTTAGTAGAGACAGGATTTCACCATGTTGGCCAGGCTGGTTTGAAACTGCTGACATCAAATGATCTGCCCACCTTGTGCTCCCAAAGTTCTAGGATTACAGGCGTTAGCCGCCACTCCTGGCCAACAACCACATTTTAAATCACTTTCCTGATAATATCCCTGCTACCTCTAAATGAGAAAATATTGAAATATAATAAAGCTACTACTTAAATTTGAACTATTTCTTTTCCACCAGATATACAGATATATTAAATTCATCATCATTGACTTTGACTTTCTTTTTATATTTTTATTTTTGGAGACAGAGTCTTGCTGTCACCAGGTGCCAGGCTGGAGTGCAGTGGTGCAATCTCAGCTCACTGCAACCTCTGCCTCCTGGGTTCAAGCAATTCTCCTGCCTCAGCCTCCCGAGTAGCTGGGATACCACCTGGTGCACGCCACCATGCCCAGCTAATTTTTGTATTTTAGTAGAGACTAAAATTCACCATGTTGGTCAGGATGGTCTTGATCTCTTGATCTTGTGATCTGCCCACCTTGGCCTCCCAAAGTGCTGAGATTATAGCATGAGCCACTGTGCCTGGCCTCCTTTTTTTTTCACCCCAAGTTTATAATCTCCACCTCTCATGCTCAAGTGATTCTCCCATCTCAGCCTCCTTAATAGCTGGGACTTTAGGCACATGCCACCACATCTGGCTAATTTTTTGTATTTTTGGTAGAGATGGGGTCTTGCCACATTGCCCAGGCTGGTCTCTAACTTCTGAACTCAAGTTAGCCACCTGCCTTGGCCTCCCAAAGTACTGGGATTATAGGCATGAACCACCTCGCCCAGCTGACTTTGACTTTCACAACCAACTGACTAAATTACCAAGGTTTAATATTATATTCCCCTTATAAAAGAGAACTTTTATGCTACGTACCAGTTACTAACTTATAATTCTTTCCTCTAACTACTTTTTTCTTTTAGAAACCTATTAAGGCTTATTTTTTACTGTTTTTAAAAGTCTTGGAAGACGTTAAAGATTTTTTAGCACTTTCTTCATAAATTCTTTACTAGACTCTTCAGGTTATAAAGATCATTTACTACTGAAACCAGATACAAGAGCTTGCATAAGAAAGTAACTTTATTACAAAAGTAATACATGCTCATTTTACAAAGGTTAGAAAATAGAGAAAAACCAGCTGGGTGTGGTGGCTTACGCCTGTAATCCCAGCACTCTGGGAGGCCAAGGTGGGCAAATCACAAGGTCAGGAGTTCGAGACCAGCCTGGCCAACATGGTGAAAACCCCATCTCTACTAAAAAAATACATAAAAATTTGCTGGATGTGGTGGCGTGTGCCTGTAATCCCAGCTACTCGGGAGGCAGAAGCAGGAAAATTGCTTGAATCAGGGAGATGGAGGTTGCAGTGAGCCAAGATTGCACCACTGTGCTTTACCCTGAGCAACAGAGCAAGACTTCTTCCCAAAAAAAAGAAAGAAAAGAAAATAGTGGAAAACCCACAAACAAAAAGATCATTTGCAATCCCATGCTTTTAGTATATTTTATTTTAGTATATCTTAAGATCTTTTTCATGTGTATATTTACATTGGAAAATATATTTTCAAATGGATAAGAAATAAAGCATAACTCATTATCAAAAGGAGGATTTAGTCTTTGAATTATATAGAAAGATAAAATGAGGCCGGCGTGGTGGCTCACACCTGTAATCCCAGCACTTTGGGAGGCTGAGGTGGGTAGATCATGAGGTCAGGAGATCGAGACCATCCTGGCTAACATGGTGAAACCCCATCTCTACTAAAAACATAAAAAATTAGTTGGGCATGGTGGCACATGCCTTTAATCCCAGCTACTCAGGAGGCCGAGACAGGAGAATCGCTTGAACCTGGGAGGCGGAAGTTGCAGTGAGCCGAGATCACGCCGTTGCACACCAGCCTGGGTGCCTGGGCAACAGAGCAAGACTCCATCTCAAAAAAAAAAAAAAAGATAAAATGAGACAATAACAAGGTGTGTGCTTCCTTTTAATAGAGAAAGAAGTTGTTTTTCTATTGCCACTCAAAGGTAAAATTGGTCTTCACTAAGTGGAGAACAAGTGACTAAATGTGTAGGGGTAAAATTACTACACAGGTACTCCAGAAAATTTTCAGGGTATATTTTCACTTTGATATCCTAAAGGAAAAGACACTCTTGTAAGCTTAACTGTGGTTCTTTTGATACTCTCTTCAAATATGTAAATCCTTACTTCAAAAATAACCTGAAAAGAAAAAGACTCCGGATTGCATTTAAGTGGCAGCAAAATACCTATAAAACACCCCTATCCTGCTTTTTCTCCTCCCCTCCCCCCACCTCCCCTTCTCTCCCCTCCCATCCCCTCCCCTCTCGACGGATTTTTGCTCTTGTTGCCCAGGCTGGAGTGCAATGGCGTGATCTGGGCTCACCACAACCTCCATCTCCTGGGTTCAAGCTATTCTCTTGCCTCACCCTCCCAAGTAGATGGGATTACAAGCATGTGCCACCACTCCTGGCTAATTTTGTGTTTTTAGTAGAGACAGGATTTCTCCATGTTGGTCAGGCTGGTCTTGAACTCCGACCTCAGATGATCCGCCTGCCTTGGATGATCTGCCTGGCCTCGGCCTCCCAAAATGCTGGAATTACAAGCGTGCGCCTCCGCACCTGGCCGAGATCCTGCTTTTAATAATATCTGGAATCCATAACTCAAAAACGTAATTTGTAACTCATAAAGGCACATATATAATCAGGGTCTGATGATTCTGAGACATAATCCCTTTACATAAATAATTTTCAAGAGAAAATCTTTAGAAAAAAAGTGTCTTTTTTTTTCCCTAAAACAAAGAAAATACTGAATTATCATACTTAGCAGGAGCCATTGACTTTTTAAATGAAATTGAGAATCTTCAAATAATGTTTCTGTTCAATTAAATATTTATCTAATTTTTTTTTCTTTTTTTCTTTTTTTTTTTTGCATATACCGTTGCAAATATCTAATTTTTTTTCATATTACTGAGACCAACTAGATAGCAATAGGCAGCCAGTCTTTCTGTCATAGCATCTTTTTTTTTTTTTTTTTTTTTTTTTTTTTTATTGTGTATCCAACCCAAAAATCAGGCTTGAGTGTGGTGGCACATGCCTGTAATCCCAGCTACTCAGGAGGCTGATGCAGGAGAATCGCTTGAACCTGGGAGGTGGAGGTTGCAGTGAGCTGAGATCACACCACGACACTCCAGCCTGCATGATGGGAGGGAGACTCCA
>CAUYLG010002301.1:0-23141 GCA_963573385.1 Cacajao melanocephalus | reverse complement strand
AAATTTTTTTGTGGCCCCAGTCTTTGTTTGTTGTTGGTTTTAGTGTGTGAACCACCATGCCTGTTATATTTTTTTTTTTTTTTTTTTTTTTTTTTTTTTTTTTTTTTTAGTAGAGATGGGGTTTTACCATGCAGGCTGGTCTCAAACTCCTGATTTCAAGGAATCTTCCCACCGTAGCCTCTCAAAGAGCTGAGATTACAGGCATGAGCCACTGCACCTGGGGCCCATTAATGTCCTTTTCTTGAAGAATTCCTTTTAGCGTTTCTTATAAGACAGGTCTAACATTGATAAAATCCCTCAGCTTTTGCTTGTGTGGGAAAATATTTCTCCTTTATGTTTGAAGGATATTTTCACTTAATACACTATTCCAGGATTAAAGTTTTTCTCTCTCAGCACTTTAAATATGTCATGCCACTTTCTCCTGGCCTGTATGATTTCCACTCTGAAGTGTACTGCCAGATGTATTGAAGCTCCATTGTGTGGTTATCTGTTTCTTTTCTCTTGTTACTTTTAGAATCCTTTATCTTTGACCATTGGAATTTGCTTACTAAATGTCTTGAAGTAGATCCTATTTGTCTATTTTGGTTTTTGTTGCCATTGCTTTTAGTGTTTTAGTCATGAAGTCTTTACCTATGCCTATGTCCTGAATGGCATAGCCTAGGTTTTCTTCCAGGGTTTTCATGGTGTTAGGTCTTATGTTTAAGTCTTTAATCTATCTGGAGTTAATTTTTGTATAAGATGTAAGGAAGGGATCCAGTTTCAGCTTTCTGCATATGGTTAGCCAGTTTTCCCAACACCATTTATTAAATAGATAATCCTTTCGCTATTGCTTGTTTTTGTCAGGTTTGTCAAATATCAGATGGTTGTAGATGTGTGGCGTTACTTCTGAGGCCTCTGTTCTGTTCCATTGGTCTATATCTCTGTTTTGGTACCAGTACCATGCTGTTTTGATTACCGTAGACTTGTAGTATACTTTGAAGTCAGGTAATTTGATACCTCCAGCTTTTCTATTTTTTTGCTTAGAATTGTGTTGGTTATGTGGGCTCTCTTTTGGCTCCATGTGAAGTTTAAGGTGGTTTTCTCCAATTCTGTGAAGAGAGTCAATGTTAGCCTGATGGTTCTGCACAACAAAATAATTTATCATTAGAGTAAACTGGCAATTAACAGAATGGGAAAAAATTTTTGTAATCTACCCATCTGACAAAGGGCTAATAACCAGAATCTACAAAGAACTTAAATACATTTTTAAAAAAAATGCCGCATCAAAAAGTGGGTGAAGGATATGATCAGACACTTTTCAAAAGAAGATATTTATGCAGCCAACAAACATGAAAAAAAGCTCATCATCACCAGTCATTAGAGAAATTCTAATCAAAACCACGTTGAGATACCACCTCACGACAGTTAGAATGGCAATCATTAAAAAATCTGAAGACAACAGATGCTAGAGAGGATGTGGAGAAATAGGAATGCTTTTACATTGTTGGTGGGAGTGTAAATTAGTTCAACCATTGTGGAAGACAGTGTTTCAATTCCTCAAGAAATTCCATTTGACCCAGCAATCCCATTACTGGGTATATACCCAAAGGATTATAAAACGTTCAGTTCTAAGGACACATGCACATGTATGTTTATTGTGGCACTGTTTACAATAGCAAAGACTTGGAACCAACCCAAATTCCCATCAATGATACACTGGATAAAGAAAATGTGGCACATATACACTATGTGTGTATATACAGTCATAAAAAAGGATGAGTTTATGTCCTTTGCAGGGAGATGGGTGTAGCAGAAACCGTCATTCTCAGCAAACTGACACAAGAACAGGAAACCAAACACTGCATCTTCTCATTCATAAGTGGGTGCTGAACAATGAGAACACATGGACACAGAGAGGGGAACATCATATACCAGGGACTATTGGGGGTTGAGGAGGCTAGGGGAGGGATAGTAGAGGGTGGGGAGATTAAAAGCAATTCAAACACTATCAATACATGTAATGTATTCAGAATCTGACTACATGCTTACTTGCACAATGAGGTTCATACTTTTATATGTTTTCATGTTGTTAGTATCCATTTATTTCAACTTGAAGATCTCCCTTAGCATTTATTATAAGGCAGGACTAGAGTTGCTGTACTCCTACCATTTTGGTTTGTCTGGGGAAGTTCTTATCTCTCCTTTATTTCTAAATGGCATTTTTGCCAGGTATAGTATTCTTCGTTGCAGTTTTTTCTTTCAGCATTTTAGTATGGATGTTACTCAACTTACAATGTAGTTACATTTTGATAAACCCATAATAAATTGAGAATACTATAAGTCAAAAATCATTTAATATGCCTAACCTAACTTACTGAATGTCATAGCTTAGCTTAACCTACCTTACACATGCTTAGAATACTTATTTTAGCCTACAATAGGATGAAATTATCTAACACGAAGCCTGTCGTATAGTAATGTATTTAGTATCTCGTGTACTTTATCGAATACTGTACTGAAAGTGAAAAACGGAATGGTTTTATGGATACTTAAAGTATGATTTCTACTGAATGCATATCACTTTCACACCATTGCAAATAAAAATAAATGATTAAGTCAAACCATCTTAAGGTGGGGACTGTCTATGTATCATATCACTCTCTCCTGGCCTGTACAATTTCTGCTGAGAAACGTGCTAATTGTGATATGAGAGTTTCCTTTGTATGTGATCAGTTGCTTTTCTCTTATTGCTTTCAAAATTCTCACTTTGTCTTTGACTTTTGAGAATTTGATTTAATGTGTCTCATGAAGATCTCTTTATAGTTTCTCTATTTGGGGTTCTTTGTACCTCATGAATTGGGATGTTTATTTTTCTCTTCAGATTTGGGTAGTTTTCTTTCACTATTTCTTTATTAAACTTCTCTCCTCGTTTTTCTTTTCTTTCTCTGCTCTTTCAATGATATCCACAGAATATATATTTGGCTCATTTTACAGTCTTCCATAATTCATATAACCATTTTTTCATTTTTCTTTCCTTTTGTTCCTCGTACTGAATAATTTCAAATGACCTGTCTTCAAACTGACTCATTTTTTCTTCTGTTGGATTGAGTCTACTGTTGAACTTTTCCAGAAAATTTTTTATATTCAGTCATTGCATTGATTTGGTACAGATTTTCATTTCTTTTTTTGTTTTAATGGTTTCTATCTTCTTGTTGAACATCTCATTTCATTTGTATATTGTTTTTCTGATTTTTGTTTAATTGTTGGTCTGTACTTTCTTATAGTTCATTGAGCTTCTTTTAGGTGATGATCATGAATTATTTGTCAGGAAGTTTAGAGATCTCCATTTCTTTATTGTCAGTTACTGGTGTTTTATATTGTTCATTTGATGATGGCGTATTTCTATAATTATTCATGATCCTTGTGGTATTGCATTGACCTTTGTGCATTTGAAGAGGCAGGTACCTATTCTAGTCTTATAGTCTAGCTTTAGCCAAGAAAGCCCCTTACCAATCAGTTTGTCCAGAAATTCTGAGTGGGCACCCTGGCAGGGTCAGTGGGTGGAGTCCTCAAGCAGGCTGGCCTACTGCTTGGGTCAACAGGTAAATGACTTGGAGCCTGGGTCCTTTGGGAATTCCTGGAGCCTATGTGCATGGGGAGTGTCATGGCACTGGGCCTGTCCATGAGCCTGAGTCTATGGGGGGAGTCTTGATATACAGATGGACATAGTACCTCAGTCCATGGGGAAAGGTCTGGAGTTTGAATCTACTGGGGATGGTCTGCTACTGGGACAGTCATAGAGCTTGAGTCCATAAAACTGATCTATGGGGGGAAGCACAGCACCAGAGTCTACTGGGTTGGGCCTGGAGCCTATGTCTATTGGTGCCTGGATGCTGGCCTGAAGCCTGGTTCCACAGGTACTGGCTTAGTACTTTGGAAGACACTGTGGAGCTGCAGTCCACTGGAACTGACCTGAGACTGGGGTGAGCCTAAAGCCTCTGGCAGGCCTGGAGCCTTAGTCTATGATGGTTAGCCTGGAGCTTGAGGCTGTGGAAGCTGGCCTGGGACAGGGTTTCACTGAATGGGCCTGGTGCTGGTGTTCATCCCAGAACTGTTTTGGCTTCACTCTCCTTCCCCTTGTGAGGGTATTTTTCTCTCATGCTGTTCTGCTCAGGCTTGGCAAAGGGTTAATGTGGGTGTTGTGAATCTGTCCTTGCTACCCTCTTCCATGCACCTTTTATGATTTCTCTTCTATATTCAGGCACCGTAATTTCTCACCTGGATTCCGTAACTCTTATGAAGGTATTTTCATGCGTGAATAGTTTTTTCAAATGGATGTTTACATAATAGAACGAGTGCCAGAAAACCCTATTCCCCCATCTTCAGTTCAGGTTTAAATTCCAACTTTTTCACTTGTTTAATCCACTATTCTGCCTCTAAAGTAAATATTATAAAGTTATATAATAACTTTGTTGTGAATATTAACTCAAAATTGTCTATCCCCTAAAACCTAGCACATAGCAAGGATTTTAATTCTTTGTTTTAGCTTTGTGATTGATTAGGAAGAATACTCAACAAATTTCTAAATCTAAGATAAAAAATGGGACTATTTACAGAGAAAGCATGATGGCTTCAGGAGATGTAGGTTCTGAGACTGCCTCTGGATAGACTTAGATGGGCACACGTTTATCCCAGGTACATCAATACTATTATAAAGTGAATCAAAAGAAACATGACAAAAAATTATATGTATTGTTATGAGATTCAGGCCACACTAACTCAAAATATGGGACCTTGGCATTTAAGAAAACAGCAGAATCAGGAAGGTTGCTCTCACCTTCCGTCTTCCTTCTCCTCCGAAGCAGGGTCATAAGACTCTCATCTGAGAAGTACCTTCCCTAGAACTGGAGGAGAGGAGCATCTTTATCTCTGAAGATACTGGGACACAGAGAAGAATCTGAATAAACAGGCCTTACTAATTCTACCCCTGCTGAATTTATAAACATTAGATCCCATCCTTTTCTCCTTCAATTATATTTCTCTATGACTTTCCATTCTTTGTCAAACCTAAGCACAAAAATATACAAATTTACCTATTTCTTTGGGTCTTCCATTCTGAAGGCTCCTGTATCATATAAAACTCATATTAGATAAATTTGCATGCTTTTCTCTTGTTAATCTCTTGAGGCCCTAGCCATGAAAGCCATGAACATAGTGATAGGAAAGAAAGACATTTTTCATCCCTACAATAGCTACAAAAATGCTGCCACACTTTTCTTCTGAAGGATACACATTATAATACAGGCACACATATTAGTCAGATCACCTTTGGTTGCAACTGATGGAAATCAATTTGTTGTACAAATCAAAGTAGAAATAAGGGACTTTTTCACTTGCAAGTCCAGAGTTGGATCTGACTTCAAATATAGCAGGATCTGACTTCAAACATAGCAGGACTCAAGGGCTAAAAAAAATGATAATAAATTGTTCTACCTTTATCATTTTACTGCAGGTTGGTTTTCTCTTGTGACTGGAGATTTACAGATATTTATAGCTCCAAGTCATATTCTGTTCTTTTAGATTGCAACCTCTTTCTTTTCTCAATGTTCAAAGTGAAAGTCCAAAAAAAGGAACCTGATTGATCACCTATGGGTCATTTCTGGATCATTACTCTGTTCAGGGGAATGTGCCTGTATCAGTCAGGGTTCTCTAGAGGGATATAACTAATTAAACACACACACACACAGACACACACACACACACACACACAGGAGAGTTTATTACATGATCACAAGGTCCCACAATAGGACATCTACAGAATGAGAAGCAAGGAGAGCCAGTCCAAATTCCAAAATGGAAGAACTTGGAGTCCAATGTTCGAAAGCACAAAGAAGCATCCGGCATGGAGAAAGATGTAGCTGGGAGGCTAAGCCAGTCTCTCCTTTCACATTTTTCTGCCTGCTTATATTCTGGCCATGTTGGCAGCTGATTGGATTTCACTCACCCAGATTAAGGGTGGTTTGCCTTTCCCAGCCCAGTGACTCAAATATTAATCTCCTTTGGTAACACCCTTAAAGACACACCCAGGATCAATACTTTGTATCCTTCAATCCAATCAAGTTGACACTCAGTGTTAACCATCACAGTGCCATTGCTGTGAATAGGTGACAACACTGAAAGTTAGGAGGAGGGAAGCCATGGAGGGAGAACGTTACAGAATTGATAAACAACAGCTTTCACAGTCTGTGTAAGTGATTTCGATTTTTAATAATTACATTTCTCATTTTTCAAGAGTCTGAACTTGTTATTTTGTTAACTTCCTTTTCAGATCTGAGATTTCTGTTTCATATTGTAAGCTTTGTCTTCATAGCATGAGACACGTTAGCAATGGTGAAGAAGACTGTACTTTCAGGGATCATTTCTATAGTTTGTTACTAGAAATGGTGAAGAAATGAATCAAAATTTCTATATTTTTCAACCTTTTGAAAACTCATTTTTGTTTATAGGCTATTTCTTAATCTTAATCTCAAAATGGTTCTTGAGGGACATTTTGTTCTTGGCTCTTACTGTGTTTATTGCTTTCCTGGAAATTCATCTTTTTCTGTTATGCTTTCTCTTTGCCCATCTTCTTATTCATTTTCTCTTTCAAAAGGTTGAGCTCTGCAAGGCCATTTAGTGATTTCGGAAGTGTGCTAGTAAAGGGTTTAATTTTTCAAATGTAAATGGACTTCAGCATTGCCTTGTAAGTGGTTTAATGTGCTTCTGTTCTTTCTAGCTACATCCTGACTCCATGTATCACAGTTTTAGGTGTTAGTGATGTCAGAAACAACACACTGAAATTTTGACAGTCATAAAAAGAAAGAACGAATTCTCAAATATACCTTGAATGTATTTGCAATTGTTAAACTAAATTAAGGTCAGTGATTTGAGATCTAAAACTATAAAACCTATTTACTAAGGAATAAGTTCATTTAACCTGTAATTTACCTTTTGTTAAAAAAAAAAGGTAATATACATTTAAATTTAGTTATTTCATGGCAGCAGCAAAGTCAACAAAATATTGTCACTGCCTAGATGAAATCCGTAATATTATGCAATTTGAGGTTTTAGTTTTATTTTCAAGGAAAAAAATACTTGAGTGATCCAACATATATTTAAGACATTATAAGATGGTGCAATTAGAAATGTCCCTTAAATAATAAAAATGTTGGCCACATATGTATGCAAGTAGTTCTTCATCAGAAATATGAGCAGAAATACATATGGAAGGGATTTTAGTAGAAACCAATAAATTCCTTTTTGGACAAAGGCAATTGCATGGTCACAGCCTGTGTGGCCTAGAAGCTCATGCTAACAATATTAATCATCCCAGGATGAATCAATACCATTATAAAAAGTGGTCTAATAGGAAGGACAATAACAAGAATAATACTAGGAGCAATTAAAATGCTGCTCACACCGCACTGCTGAAGGACAGGATTAGGGTTCCATGCCCTAGATTTTAAGTTACTGATAATAAATACAATGTCACTGGATGGTCCCACAGTGTTCCAGGCTTCATATAACTTTGAGATGTTGAGTTAAAAACATAGGACTCTCTGATTTCAAAGCTGAGACATTAGTATTAAACAACATGTAATTTACCTACAAAATATTTATCTACAAGTTTAATAATAAGCAGAGATATTTCACATTCACAATATTTGAATTAGCCACTGAAATTTTATTTGAAAGTATTATTTTTTATAACAAACACTTTGAAACATAGCAGCTACTTCTCCATTCAAACGAGTTATAACTAGTTTATCATTTTCTTAGGTAAATAGTAAAAGCCCACAAATGCCTCCAAAAGATTGCTGAAATGCCAGAGATGGTCAAAAGACAGCTGAACAGAACATCAGACAGCAACTCAGAACTGGCTGTAGTTTTCTGTTCAGCACCATTAGAACGTGGATTATCCTTTGGAATAGTTAATGGAATGGAAATTGCATATAAGATTTCTTTGCATCAATAAAATGCAGCTTAACAATGAGAACTTGTACAAAAAATAGACAGTGAAAATGTGATAAAAGAAATACTTAGACAGATCAGCTAAACATCACATACAACTGAAGGAGAAAGATTTAATGTATATAAAGAGATTTCAGTCCTGGCACTAATGGACCAGAGTTGTGAATTAAGAAGCATCCAATCCATATGATATTCTGTTCTGTGATGAAGACTGTTATGGAAGGAATGAACATTAGACTTCATCTTCCCATTTGCTATTCAATTAGAAATATTGAGGAATTATTTGGCATCTGACTAGAAAACAACTGACTCAAGGAAGTGAAGAAATGAAGCAAGATTTATATTATCCAAATACAGAAAGACAGCAATACAAAAGGTATAGACAAAAGCAGCCTACTTACAATAGAGTTGAGCAATAATGAGAAACAGCTTTCACATTAGGGCATCTAAAAGTTCAGAAAGGGCCACCTTGGTGCTAAACATCTTGATGTATAAATGAATGAACATAATAGTCTAATGAAAAATCCCAAAACTATTCTAATATGTAACTGGATGATTAGTCTTGTTTTTCTTTCTTTAAAGAATGGGCAAGATAATGATATGTTACAATTTATGGGAATGTTGTAATTTCCATTCATATTTAAGGATTGCTTTTCAACATGCCTCTTTCTTAAAGGCCCTGTACCCTTTCATCAAGAAAATAAACAAAAGAAAAGTATTTGCTTTACATTTGGAACAATCAGTTCTACCAGTTTTTTTTGTTTTGTTTTGTTTTTGTTTTATGCAAGGTTCTGGGTAGAAAGAATGAAGTAACAGATTATACATAATATTCTGAGTACCAAGCTGCATTTTATATATACATATAAATTCTTTTTTTATTTCTTCAAGCCTTTTGCTTTTCCATGATTATACAGAAGAAACTTGCAGTGGAATTTGTTATCAATAATTATACTCTTGGAGGATCGGTCAAGTTAAGGCTAGATCTTTTATTTCCATTTGATTGAACACTAAGTATCTTTTTTTACCACAATAATGTCAGAAATATTTTATTTTTATGAGTGATGATAGAAAGCCAATCCAAGAGGGAAGACAAGAAAGAAATAAAGCAGAATAATTCTTAATAGTTTAGCAATCCCATTGATACATTTTTAAAATCTGTCTTTGCTTTAGTCTCATTTACAAAGTGAAAATACTTTGTAACCATCATAGAGAAATTATAACTGTAGGTGATAAATCATTGTCTAAAGTACTTTATCATTTCATTTTCAGTGTAATTACAATAAATACAGCAGCAGTGGTTACCTACAGGAAGAGAAGCCATTCAAGTAATGAGCCCAATACTCCTCCTTGATTAACAGGCTGTGGAAAAGAGAAGGGACCAGTAAATAAGGCTGTAAAGGAGTGGCTAGTGAGAAAATAAGAAAAACAGAAAAATGGAAGTCAAATGAAGAAAATGGTTGAAGGATGAACATTAGTTAAATCTGTGTAACACTGAGAACAGATAGGATAACTATAGAATTAACATCTGAATCAGGATGCTTTGAGAATAAAATTGTACATGGTTGATTAGACAAAAATAAGTATAAACTAAGACTCTCCAAGGTACTAGGTTACCACAGGACAAGAGGATTGAGAAGTTCCTCCAAAATTTAACAATGCGAGGCTCACGACGTTAATGAAAGCAGTATTGGAGTGGTGTCAGGGTTATGCACATGGCTTAAATAGATTCGGAAGGGGAGAAGGGAATTTGGAAACAGTAAAACTAAGCAAATTCTTAGAAGAGTTATTCTCATATGATCAATTAAAAAAATTGAACTTCAGCTGCTAGAGAAGTAAGGAAAAAGAATATTTATTTGTTTAAGATAAGGGAACTAACTGTATGCTTGCATAATGGTGGATGATCCAGTAGAGAAAGAAAATTGATGTGGAGAAAAGAGAGGAGAGAATTGTGAGAGCAAGGTTGCTGAATGACTCTAAAGAGAAGGGATAATAGTGAAAGAACAGAATTCATGCAAATGAGATTATGAAAAAGTTGTAGTAACAATAAGATTAAGGTTATGACTATTAAAGTATATGTCTGATATAAAGTGGAAGACAAGGTCATTTACTAGCAGGGGTTGAGAATCCAAAGTGTTGAAAAGATTATATCTGTATGATCAACATATGATCTTGGAAATTGCCAAGACTTACAACTAGAATAGTATTAGAGAAATAAATAAAAACAAATTGAAGTTTATAATATCAGTAATATGAATATTGGTAGGTGATATGGTAAGATGATTCAAAAAGAATAATTTTAGGGAAGGAGAAAGAATGATTTAAAAGTGGTAAAGAAGAACAAGAAAGATATCTATGGCACTTCCATGCCCAGTGGCATGAGAAAGAGAGAAAAATCAGTGACCACTTAAAAAGACTGCAGAGAAACAATGCTCTTAATAGACTGTCATGTTTTCATCAGAGCAAAAAGGTAAATGGAATGTTGAAAACAAAGATCATACATAGGGTGGAAACTGATGATAATGATTTGTGGATTCCAGAAGCCAGTAGAGAGGGTTGTAGATGCTGTGAAGGATAGGAGAATAAAACTAAAGTGAGGGGACAGATATAGAATCTTATGTGTATTAGAGTACAAGAAAAGAAGAGTGAATTGGAAGTCTAAGAACTGTTTTTATGAATGATATAAATAAGAATAAAGGATATAATGTATTTAGTGGTAGATTGAAAAATGTCCCCAAGATATATCAAGCCCTAATCTCCAGAACCTGTAAGCATTAATTTATAAGGCAAAAGAAGTGATTAAGAGAATAATTTTTAGATGAAGAGATTATTCTGGATTATATGGATGGGCACTAAATGTAATTATGAGGGTCCTTTTAGAAAAATATAGAAGGAGATTCCATACTGACCCACATAGAATAGAATTTGCTGCGTAGATGGAGGCAGAAATTGGAATGATATGACCATACGTTAGGCAATGCTAGTAGCCATCCAAAGCTGGAAGAAGCAAGGAATGGATTCTCCTGTTTAGCCTCTAGAAGGAGGGAGTGAGGCTGTGCCGACACCTTAATTTCATCTCAGTGATACTTCTTTCAAACTTAAGGCCTCCAGAACTGTGAGAGAATAAATTTCTATTGTGATAAGCTGCCACATTTGGAGTACTTTGTTACTGAAGCCACAGGAAACAAAGACATCATGGATTCAAACTGGATATTTGTGGCAAGATTATGAATCTTTGATTCTGGCTGTCAATTGGGCTCCTTGGCTTTCTCCAGATTGGATGTCCTGGGGCTGGAGGTCAAGTTGGTCCTTATGTGCATGTCTGACTCCTGGCTCCAGTGGTTGAGAGCTGGGGCTGGCTGGGGATCTTTCATTCCACATGCTTCTTTATGCCTTGCAGGCTTAGGCTTCCTAAGTCTCTTGAAGGTTGGAATCTATGCTGCAGGGGTGTCCAATCTTTTGGACTGGAAGGAGGAGAATTGTATTGGGCCTCTTAAAACACAATAACACTAATGATAGCCAATGAGCTAAAAAAAAATTCAAAATAATCTCATAACGTTTTAAGAAAATTTATGAAATTGTGTTGGGCCACATTCAAAGCCATCCTGGGCCATGGGTTGGACAAGCTTGCTTTATGGGGTGGCTAGCTTCCCCCAGAGTGAATGCTCTAAGAGAAATGGGTAGAAGTTTCTTAGGACCAAATCTTAGAAGTTTCAGAAAAACACTTCTGCCATATTTTAGTCTTCAAGAAAGTAATTAAGTTTGTCCCAAACTCATGGGAAATGGAATCAGATGCCACCTCTTGATGGATGGCCTCTCAATGGAAGGCCATCTCTCAAGAGCAGGCCTACTGGTAGTCTTTGATCTACCTCAAGTACCAAGGAGAAGAACATAAGACACACTTACACTTAAGAGTTGGGTGCAATATGAGAAAACAGAATAAAATTATAACATTTCTGAAGTACACAGAAGGAATTCTCAGAGCAGTTAGATTTGTGATTGGAAAGCTTGATTTGGTATCTTCAATAAAATTTGTCTACCTGAATAAGTAAGGTAAAGAGAATTACAATACAAAAGATAGTTGATGGACTTTGTTCTTTTTTTCCCCAAATTTAAAATTCTACTTGTTTATTAGGTCCTTGAGGAATCAATTCATATGACTGGTTAATTCTTATAAAATTTAGTATCTATAACCAAGTCAATATTTTTAACTTTCTAATTTTAATTAAGCTGTTGTATCTTTCAGAAAAATTGTTAGTGACTTAATTAAGTCCACCACTGATGAAGTCTCCTGGTATAGGAAACTAGTGTGTGTGTGTGTGTGTGTGTGTGTGTGTGTGTGTGTGTGTGTGTGTAGGTGATGGTGGTGAAGTGAGTCACATTTGTGTAGGAATACAAGAGTTTTCTGAGAATAAACGGCTTAAGATCCCAACCCTTTCTGTATAATAAGATGCAAATTTTAAACTTCTCAGGTGGACTAGGATTTCAGAAAAAGGCAGTGAATGCTTTGAAATAACATTACCTGGACAAAGTAATTTTCGAAGCTGGATGAGTCTACAGTGATGACCAGAGATCCAGATGAAGGGATGAAAGGCCAGTGAAGTAGGAAGTTTCTGGCACAGTGTGTGGCTGACACTGGAAGCACCAAGGCAAAGCATTTGCAGATACAGCTGCCCAAGCAAGGTGCTTATTTATCTTTGTGTGTGCAGGACCTCAGTTGACCCTAGTTATATAAATTGACAAATGTAATATCCAACAACCTTGGTCCTGAGGGAGAGGGGAAGATCTTCCTTTAAAATCCCTTCCCCCGGGAAGGTCCTGACTGTGCAGGAAACCAGACAGTGAGGCTCCATTGTGGAGTGGACTGGGACTTCAGGTGAGCCATCACCCTCCCCAAGATAGTTGGAGAAGCAACTCAGCAGTGGGTTTTTAGAAGCCCAGAGGCCTGCCTGCTGGGGGTGAAACTCAGAAGATAACATATCTTTTGGACTCTCAGGGCTACAGAAAAGTGGAGCCTTAGAATACAAATGTTTTTTGGCATAGCAATATTTTAGTATGTCACACTCAGGACACTCAGGTTTTGTTCTGGTTGTTTTAAAGTTTAGTTTAGTTTAGATTGAACACATTATCTAATTTGTACCCAGTTTATGGATAGCTAATAACCAACACACACACACACACACACACACAGAGACAGAGAGAAAGAAAGAACGAAAGAAAGAAAGAAAGAAAGAAAGAAAGAAAGAAAGAAAAAGAAAGAAAATATAAAGAATTTTCTTTCAGAAATGTAAAGAAAAATTTGTACCCAGTTTGTAGATAGCTAATAACCAACACACATACGCACGTGCACACACACACACACACACACAGAGAGAGAGAGAGAGAGAGAGAGAGAGACTACAAAGAACTGTCTTTCAGAAATGTAAAGAAAAATGTGTACCCAGTTTATGAATAACTAATAATCAACACACACACATACATAGAAAGAGACAGAAAGAAAGAAAGAAGAAAGAAAGAAAAAGAAACTACAAAGAATTTTCTTTCAGAAATGTAAAGAAAAATTTGTTCCCAGTTTATGAATAGCTAATAAAACACACACACACACACACACACACACACACACACACACACACACAGAGAGAGAGAGAGAGAGAGAGAGGGAGGGAGAGAGAGAAACTACAAAGAATTATCTTTCAGAAATGTAAAGAAAAAAGTTTTCCACCATCTTTAAGCTTGAATTTTATATTTGAAGAAAAAAGTTAAAATTTCTTGATTTTCCTTTCTATTTCTGATACATTAATCCTGAATCCATCTTAAATTACAGTAAAGGTCAGCATGGTGATGGAGGCAAGATAGCCAGTTGGTTAGTACTGTGTTCTTTTCTAAGGTAGCTTGCAGGGTTCTTGGTATTGGGACATAATTTAAAAATATGTAGGAAATTTGCCTCTGTAGATCATGAGCTTTTTGAGAGCAGCAGCTTCTTTCCTCACAGCTCCTATTACAGACCTTGATCAATACCTATTAAATAGTAAAACTTTAAGAAATGACCTTGAGTATTTGATTGGTAGCTGGAAGCTGCAATAATTGTTTTGACATGGGCTCAAATACAATTAATGAAGTTTATAGCCACGGAACGATCAAACAATGGCAGCATAGTATTATTCTTTGTGTTGTGTTAAGGATAAACATGTTCTTAGCAGTCAGCTCAGTTTCTGTGCTAGACTTTTGAAGTCAGATCAATGTCTTCAATGTGCACTGAACTGACAAATACTATAAATATTTAAATTTGAAATAAAGCCTCCCCTTAATAAAGTATGCATTATCTTTGCCTTCTATGAATTTAGGATTAAAATGAAATTGATGCCAACATCAACCAAGACCATAGTGTCAGTATTCCTTGAATGCAAATACAATAAATACACATTACACATTCAGTTTAGCCTAACAACGTGGAGTTGACATTTCTACATTATAAATAGGTCCTCAAATGGAACACAGCAACTCCCCCAGGCCTGAAAGTTTCCGGTCTTTGATCTCTCTATGCCACTCCTCAGGAATCACAGAATCCTCCCTTTACTTCCAGAAACGTCTGGCCAGGAGCTAAATGCACAGCAGATTTGTTTAGGCTCTAACTAGACCCTAGAGTTTATTGCCGATTTCATTTTGCATTTTAGCGATATTGATCCTGCTTCTCTGATTTAATTCTACATCTGCTTCCTATTTATTTGTATCAGCTGAATGTTGAATGATTGATTTTGAGTTCCACACTTTAGCTTTATTATTATATGTCTCTCTAGATAATCCTTACAAAACATTCTCCTCTACTCACTCCACAGTGTCAGTTGTCTAGCCGTGAAATATATTATGTTTTATAATATGATTATATCCTATGCAAATGTTTTCATTAGCCTTGTCGTTTCTCCCCTCTTGATCTCTTCCTTATTTTGCTACTTATTTGGGAGGTCCTCCTAAGTGCAAACCACTGCAATCTACGAAGAATGCCAGTTCTTCCTGGCTGGTAGCATCCCAGTACTAAAGGCATTTATGCTGTTTTGAAAAAGATTAGAATATTCATATGAAATCCATAGTATAAGAATACCGAGCGAGAGAGAGGGGAAAAAATAAGATACACAGTTGTCAAAGTAATTGACAAAAAGAAAAGAGCAATAAAACATAAAAAAATAATTTAGATGAAAGGCTTTGCCGGCTATTTTTAGAGCTTAGAAATGTGATACTTGGGAGGTAATAAGAGAGTGGGAGCTGCCTTGGAAGTTCTACGCTAGAGGAGACCATCACGGTGCTAATGAGCTTCCTCTCCTTATGGTTTATTTTTTAAATATATAAAAATGTTTATACTCAATTTAAAGAATCAAATCGTATACAAGGGCTTAAAGTGAAATGGGAAAGCTCACTGTCTCACCTGCACACACTCAGTCTTATACTCCAGAGGCAACCTCTTTAAAAATTTTTAAAATTAAAATAAATTATTTAGTTACTATAAATTCTACTCAGAATCATTAGGGACTGAACTGTGTCCCCCCAAAATTTATATGTTGAGGCCCAAGCCTCCAATGTGACCATATTTGGAGATGGAACCTTTAAAAAGGTAATTCATGTTAAATAAGATCATAAGGGTGTGATCCTAATGCAACAGAACTAGTGTCCTTGTAAAAAGAGGAAAAGGGGGTGAGGCGTGGTGGCTCACACCTGTAATCCCAGCACTTTCGGAGGCTGAGGAGGGCGAATCTCCTGAGGTCGGGAGTTTCAGACTAGCCTGGCCAACATGGTGAAGCTCCATCTTTACTGAAAATACAGAAAGTAGCTGAGCATGGTGGTATGCGCCTGTAATCCCAGCTATTTGGGAGGCAGAGGCAGGAGAATCACTTGAAGTCAGGTGGCGGAGTTTGCAGTGAGTCAAGATCACACCATTGCACTCCAGCCTAGGCAACAGAGTGAGACTCCATGTCAAAAAGAATAATAATTAAAAAACAAAACATCTTAAGAGCTTCTGCACAACAAAAGAAACTATCATTAGAGTGAACCAGCAACAAACAGAATCTGAAAAAATTTTGCAACCTACCCATCTGACAAAGGCCTAATATCTACAGTCTACAAAGAATTTAAACAAATTTACAAGAAAAAAACCAACCCCATTAAAAAGTTGGCGAAGGATATGAACAGATACTTTTCAAAAGAAGACATACATGAGGTCAACATACATATGAAAAAATGCACATCAGCACTTGTTATTAGAGAAATGCAAATCAAAACCACATTGAAATACCATCTCACACCAGTTAGAATGGCGATCATTACAAAATCTGGAGACAACAGATGCTGGAGAGGATGTGGAGAAATGGGAACACTTTCACACTGTTGGTGGGGGTGTAAATTAGTTCAACCATTGTGGAAGACAGTGTGGCGATTCTTCAAGGACCTAGAAATAGAAATTCCATTTGAACCAGCAATCCCATTACCGGGTATATACTCAAAGGATTATAAATCATTCTGTTATAAAGACACATGCACACGTATGTTCATTGCGGCACTGTTTACAATAGAAAACACTTGGAACCAACCCAAATGCCCATCAATTATAGACTGGATAAAGAAAATGTGGCACACATACATCATGGAATACTATACAGACATAAAAAGGAAGAGTTCCTGTCCTTTGCAGGGACATGGATGAAGCTGGAAACCATCATTCTCAGCAACCTAACACAAGAACAGAAAACCAAACACTGAATCTTCTCACTCATAAGTGGGTGTTGAACAATGAGAACACATGGACACAGGGAGAGGAATATCACACACTGAGGCCTGCTAGGGGGTGGGGGCCTAGGGAAGGGATAGCAGGAGGTAAGGGGATTAGGAAGGGATGACAGGAAAAATACCTGATGTAGATGATGGGAGAATGGCTGCAGCAAACCACCATGGCACATGTATACCTAGGTAAGAAACCTGCACAATATGCACATTTATCCCAGAACTTAAAGTATAATAATTAAAAAAAAGAAAAAGAAGAGGAAAAGGTACTAGCAATGAGCAAACAAGAAAAAAGGCCATGTAAAGACACGGCAAGAAGAAAAGTATCTGTAAGCCAAGGAGAAAGGTTTCAGTAGGAACCAATCCTATCACCACCTAGACCTTGACTTCCAGTCTCCAGAACTGTGAGAAAATCAATTCCCATTGTTTAAGCCACCAAGTCTGTGGTATATTGTTATGGAGGCCCTGGCAAACTAATACACATATAATACACCATTCAGTCCCTACACAAAGGTGTGTGGGGAAGTGTAACAGCCTTTTCAATCCCTTCCAATCCCTGTGTTCTGATTTTGTCCCAAAGGAACTAATCTTATCTGCTAATTATTGATCTTTTAGAAATAACCATTTCTATGTTTAGTCTTTCAATAATCAAAGCTACATCTCTAACTAATATGTTTGTGCTGTGATTTCCTGATTCCTCAGCTTGTATATATTTTTTGTTATGATTAATAAAGACTATGTTTAATTACACTATCTTCCTCGCCCTGCTTCTTCCTCCTACCAAATAATTCCAAGTACCTCTATTCCAAGTTTCTTCATTAATCCACTCTGCAACATCATACAGTATGCTTCAGTTCATACTTTAATCTGGAAATTAAAGGCATCGGCAGATCCAATCTTCATTGTATATTCTCCACCCAGTTTTACCTCTAAACACTGGCAGCTATGCCTATTCTAACACCATAGTTCAATCTTTCAAGATTTTTCCACAGGTTTATTCTAAAACTGAAAACCAGTAAGCAGTGTCTAGTTTAGTATGAGACTGCAAATAATGTTTAGTGTAAGAGCAAATAATGTGTTTGGCTTATATATTCTTCCTAAAGGGTTTGTTTCAATCCAATTTGAATCAGAGAAGCAGATCCATTACGAATATTATTAAATGTGGAATAAGTCATTCCTTACAGAAGTTATAATTTACATAATTTTGGGAGGAACTAGGGAAGTAAGGTCTGGAAAAGGGAGTAGAAAAATCACACAAAAGCAACCCTCCCTGAAGCACTGGCAAGGGTAAATAAGTTGGAACTTGGAGGGCCTTTTAGAAAGCCAAGCATGTTCAGCTTCCAGGTAGTGTTGCAGAGGTGAGCGGGTGAAAAAGTTTATGGAAGGTTATGTCTCCGCCTCTTGGGAGGGACTAAAGTGGCTGTCAGCTTTGTATATCAGTCAGAGCCTAGTGTCAGCATGACAAGACGGATTTGGAGGAGTAGAGTGGAGGGTAAAAACAGCATGTAAAGGGTTTCCTTCCTGGTGCTTCTGTTTTCTGGTTTTGATTTGTTTTGTTTTTTCCCCATATTTCATTTGTTTTTTTTTACTATCTTGATCTGTCTAAGTAGCTTTATTTATTTCTTAAGTAATGTGATAAATTTTCTGAAACCAGAGTGTAAAAATGTCTTTACTCCGTCTTATGCAATATTGATAGTTTGTCTGTATATAAAATTTTAGATTGAAAAACATTTTCTCTTCCAATTTTGAAGACATTGCTTCATAGTCTTTGAAGATATTACATCCTGAAAGACTGAAGTCTCACACCATTGTTTCTTTTGAGTGAAGTATGGCTATTTATTCCAGAATATGTTGCATGTTTTAATGTCTTCTTATCCTTGTTTTTAAATTTATATTTAAGAATTAGTTCAGTGGAAAGGTTGACTGGGTTTTTGTGCATAAGAGCAGCCCCTGTCAAATTGCTGTGGGGTGAGTTGATAAGGTTCCAGACATCATTTCAAGTGACACCTAAATGCTAAGATAAAGACTTTTCTTTGAATTGTCCTAATTTTGTCCAGAAAGTGTGTTCAACTTATTTAGATAATAACACTACATTTTTTAGCTAGCAGATGAATGTCTATTATGTGAAAAATGGGGGTGGTGAAGATGAGAGGAAATTGTTTCCTATAGAGATCTTCAATCATTCTCATGTTTTCAGTCCCACCTCTAACTTTGGCATACCCTGATATTGTTGAATCCTCTCTTTATAGAGTTATCCCATGGGTACATGATCTCCCTCCACTGCTGTTGCTCTCTCAACCTGTATGCTAGGTAAGGACTTCTGATTCTTTGTTTTATCATTACCACTTGTCCAACTGTACTTAATCTTTCAGAAGTTTATTGAAATCTGTCATCCACTACTTCCTTAACTACCGATCTTTCCTTTGTATGAGTTTAATAACATTAAAAAATGTTTTTGGCATAATCTTGCAGGCATGATTAACCCTATAGAAATCTCAGGAAAAGCATATGTGTGCTGAGTTTACATGTTGAACCAAAACTGCCTCTGTAATTTTGAGATTTATGGAAAGGTGAAAAAGCTATCTTAATGGTTCAGCAACAAGTGATTGGGAGATTCAACACTAAAACAGGTTGAGTAGCACAACTGAAATTTAGGAAGATTTATTGAGAATCTGTTATGTGACAGGTTTCATAGGTACATAATAGATTGAAATACAATGAATAAGATATAGTCTATTTACAGAATTCACTATCCAGGATGAGGACATAACGATGTAAACTAGATAAAATGCAATGAATTTGTAGAGTTCAGCCACATTGTAAAATGGAACTGATTAGTTACAGTTAAAAGAATCAGGATTTCATAGAGGAGGTGACAGCTAAGTTGAAAATATTCATGTATCTAGATGAGCAAGCAAGCAGGTGACCATGATGGGGAAAATTTGTCACTTTGGCATAAGGTTCTTTAAATCTATTTTTAAGCTGCATTTTTAGCCTTATCTTTCATAACTCCCTTGCATGTCTGGGCTCCATCTGTAACCAAAGTTGGCAACTGTTTCTTCCCAATGTGAGGAAAGAACATCAGTTGAGTACCTAAGAATGAGAGACATATTTTTGCCAATCTTTTAAACTGACTGGCTCAAGTTGCCCTTGTAAAATGCCCCCCAAAATGGTAACAATTTTGCAAAACAGAACAAACACTTATCAATAAAAACAAAGCTCACAGGATTATAGGATGTGATAACTCATCAAGACTCAACATTTTCTTAAAGGAGTATTGTTATACAGTAAGCCATGTCCATTGATATTCCCTAGCCAGTACCTGACTGTTAGTAGTAAACTCACTCAACAACTTATTACGATTATTTTTTAAAGCCCTTGCATGTGGAAGGCTTTCTGATTGGAAATTCCATTTAATTTTGTAAAACATTATTACATCAGTATTTTTCCATTTTCTAGATGAAAAAATGGAGGAATTATATCTGTTAGGTCACACAGAAGGTAAATAGTAGATGGGTAGATTTGAACTAAAGACTGACTTCAAAATTCTTATAAAAATTGTTAAACATTTTTGACCCTTCCCTTCCCATATCTGAAGCCTTTACAACTCTGGCATAAAAGCACTTTTAATGGCAAAAACCACAATTACTTTTGCGCCAAAATTAATGCTATGTTTGAAATGGTTCCTACAACCCCATCCTTTGGCCTTATCCATCATTCAAAGACCAACTCATCTGCTGTCTTCTCCTGAAGTATTCCATGGTTACTCCAGTCCAAAGCTTATATCCTTCTAACCTCTACTGTGCTTTGCAATATTCTCAAGGAATTTAGGACAAATTCTTTTAATTTAGTTTCTTCATTTACCATTCTTATCTTCTGGGTAATTTTTAGATTCTTTGAGAAGGAAACATGCTGTACACATTTTGTTCTGTCTTTCTGGAGTCCTGTGTCACTGAAGCAATTAAGATGCTCCTCAGACAGTCAGCATTGCAATCGCAGAAAGCATGTAGTCCTTGTGTGAAATAAAACTAAAGAGGCAATGAAAAATACAAGACAGTGCCTAGCGCATAGGTGATACTCAAAAAAATGTTAGCCCTCATCTTTATAGCATTATTCATTAGATTTGTTCTCCATATCAAGAATACATGTGAAGGATTCCCTAACATGATATTCGACAAGGATTTTTAAGGAAGCAAAACAAAGTCAGTTTTCTACCTTTAAAATCTGAAGGCACTAGATTTAGCTAGTTCTCATATTCTTTCTCTTCTAAGTCACTCCTTGCATTCATATTCTCCATGTCTTACCCAACTAAACTGAAAAGTTTTTTAAGGATTTTTTTTTTTGTCTTTAAAAAAATCTTTTTAACTTTCACAATGCCCAGAATGCTTCTTTATACCCTGAAGAAGAAAAAGAAATTTACTTAAGATGTTTTTTAAAAATTCAATGAATATATTTAGCTTATGCTGCCTTGCATTATTATTTATCTTGGTATTTTTTCTTGTCTCCCTAACGAGATTATAAGCAAGTTTAGAACAGAGATTTTTAATGCCCTGTACACAGCAGATTATCAAATTATTTATAAAGATAATAAGGTTTTAGGGGTTTATTGGCTCCTTTACAATATAAATTGATATTGCATATGTGAAGCTTTTTTTCCCTATGAATGAAATGTATGGGGTTTATATTGAGGGCAGTGAAACCAATGTCACTTGAAGTAATAAAGAAATATAAAGTTCAAATGGAAATACATTTGCACGGCTCAAATGTTCATTCATCAGTGGGTCAAAAAATGTGATTTTCTTTCAGATGACATGTCATAATAATAAAATCATGATAATGCTGGCACTTCATATTTCAATAAGCATAACAACAAGAACCCAATTTCTGTCTGGACATCCCACATATACGACTATTTCTTCACAGGTGGCCAATGTGTCTTACGTAGGATGATTCAAAAGATATTAACCCATTGCAGACAAGCCTCTTTGAATATTTTTGTCTTTTCATTTAAAGCTCAAAGTACTGCATTTCAGATTTGAGATTTTTTAAAAAGAGACAAAAAAACTTAAGAATATAAATATTGCATATGTACTATATTTACTTGTTCAGAGCTTTATTACCTTTCTCATTTCCTTAAAAGGTAATCTTACTGTAATATGTTGGGAAGAAAGGAACTTTTGAATACTCATTTCTGATTTGCCTGTGTCAACTGTTGTTCCATGTGAAGATCTAACAGACATTTTGCCATCTATTATGAGCCGTAATGACATTCTTTGCAAATTATTAACTATGAAAACTTTTTCTAAATTTCCTCAGTAAAAGAGCACAGGCAGGATGACCAACACTTACATTCATGGTCCGTTTCTCTTATTCTGCATTTCATCACCATAAAAGGCTTTACTAGTACTTAAGGCTAGGCGCAGTGGCTCACGCCTGTAATCTCAGCACTTTGGGAGGCTGAGGCGGGCAGATCACCTGAGTTCCAGAAAACTGGAGTTCCAGACCAGCCTGACCAACAAGGAGAAACCCTATCTCTACTAAAAATAAAAAATAAAATTAAAAAAAAAAGCCAAATTAGCCTGGCATGGTGGTGCATGCCTGTAATCCCAGCTACTCGGTCAGGAGACTGAAGCAGGAGAATAGCTTGAATCTGGGAGGCAGAGGTTGCAGTGAGTGGAGATCGCACCACTGCACTCCAGCCTGAGCAACAAGAGTGAAACTCCATCTCAAAAAAAAAGGAAAAAAAAAAGGTGATACTGATACTTGAGACTTAACTGAAGAATTGGAAGTTGCTGAATGGAAAAACACTATAAAAGCTAGACAATTGCACAACAAATGAGATTTTCTCATAGGCCAAGAGAGAGTATCCAAACTATTTTGAAGTGATCACTCCTAAGATACATCCTAGATCCTAGCTTTGCTCAAGTCTCCCCATTTCAGAGACAGTATCCTTTCTTCATTCTTCTACTACATAAATATCCAAGTCGCCCCTGTGATCTTCAGAGGAATACACATGGACTTTTTCTTACTCCAGGCTTAGTTCTTCTTCTTCCACTTGCAAAATCTCTAGGATAAAATAGCCATCAGCAGTATATATGGCAAAGTCTAAGTTATTGACTTTAGAGTACATGGAACAGGTTGTGGTACTTTTTAATAGGCCTGTCTAGGATGAAATTTAGCCCTCTAAGTCTTGATCTGGTTGATTTAATGTGAGTTTTGTATATTCTTCTTTGTTATTTCTTTTTTTCTTTTTTTTTTATTTTTTGAAAGAAAGAAAAAGAGAGGAAAGAAAGTGAGAGTGAAAGAAAGAAAAAAAAAGACTGTACGAGAGAAAGAAAGAGGAAGGAAAAGAGGGAGAGAGAACAGGATTCTTGTTCTACTGCCCA
>CAUYLG010002300.1:0-29603 GCA_963573385.1 Cacajao melanocephalus | reverse complement strand
TCTCTCCCCAACTCCCCACCCCCCACTGTCCCTCCCCTATTTCCCCCCAACAGACCCCAATGTGTGATGTTCCCCTCCCTGTGTCCATGTGTTCTAATTGTTCAACACCCACCTATGAGTGAGAACATGCAGTGTTTGATTTTCTGTTCTTGTGGCAGTTTGCTGAAAATGATGCTTTCCAGGTTCATCCATGTCCTACAAAGGACACGAACTCATTGCTTTTGATGGCTGCCTAATATTCCATGGTGTATATGTGCCACATTTTCCCTGTCCAGTCTATCATTGATGGGCATTTGGGTTGCACAGGTTTATGAAGTCTTGAGAGGCAGAAATAAATCTGTCATTTGCAGATATGAACACAGCTCAGGGTGGTTACCCTGGACATTCAAGGAGGGGAAATTAGATATTAAATCTAGGGATGGATGCTCGCTGAGCTAGTACGTCAGTCCCTGGATCACTCAGGGGAAACCTACGTTGATTTCTGAAGCTCTTTCTTTGTCTAGTTCCTACTTTAAATTTAAGATGCTCACTTGGTCCTCCTGAAATAGTGTTTCTGTCTCTTTAACCCAGGGATTTCTCCAAGCTCTGTCTGGGTTCTGCTGTCAATGGTGTGGTCCAGTAAGTATCCCCAGGGAGAAATCAAGGGCTACTGTAGATCATACATTGTTTGTTTCTCTTCTCAACTGCAGAAAAATAGTCCTTAGTTGCCAATTGTCCAATGTTTAAAAATGATTGTTTCATATAGTTTGTCTAGTTTTCTAGTTGTTTATAGAGGAATCACTTGTTATCCCAATTAGAGATGGAACATCTCATCTACCAAACTTTTTAAGTTTTCAATTTTTTAAATTTTAATTTTGTTACAGAATAGTAATCCATTCTCCTAGTATAAAATCCCATTAAGTAATATGTAATAAAAAACCTCCCTCCCACTTTCACTCCCAGAGGCAAGTGATGTTATAAAATCCTTGTGTCTTCTAGAGTTATTACACGCATCTACAAAATAAAACACATTAAACTGAGCCACAATGAAATAATGGGGACTAAAGGAATTCAATTGCACAAAATATTTGGTCAAATTGATTGTGAGGTGTAAAAAAAATTTTTGTTGAACTATTACTGTCACAAAAAGCACAAAGTTAATAACTATGAAACTTATAGCATGCATTACTGATTGGTGAATTGAATAGCCCCATTGATTGTGAGGCAGTGATTTGTATGACCCCTCCCTATCTCATTACTTATAAATCATGTAAAAAAGTCTTCTTTGTTCTATAACTTTTCTGACACTGGTGATTGGGATATTAATTTTTTTCAAACTGGTTAATGTAAAATACCATCCTGCCCTGTGTTTAAATAGCATTTCCCTGATTACCAAAATTAAGCATCATATATTAATTGTCTATTAATGTTTTCATATTTTGTATAATGTCTGTATCATTTGTCCTTTATTTAACTGGACTATTTGTATTATCTTTTATATATTCTGGATATTAACACTTTGCTGTTTGTATGTTGGTTATATTAACATTTCTTCTAGTTTGTATAAAATTCTAGTTTATTTAAAATTCTAGTCACGAGTGTCAGAAAGGTTATAGAACAAAGGAGACTCTCATATGTGACTTAAAAGTAATGGGATGAGGAAGGGTCATAGAAATCACAGCCTCACAATCAATGGGGGTTACTCAATTCACTAATCAGTAATGCATGCTATAAGTTTCACAGTCATTAATTTTGTGCTTTTTGTGACAGTAATATTTCAAAAAAAATAATTTTTATTAATCTCACAATAAATTTGATGAAACATTTTGTGTCTTCTAGTTTGTTGGAAGTCTTTTTATTTTCCTGAGAGCATCTATTGATAAACATAAGCTATGAATATAAAAGTTGTCAAATGTTCACAGCTTAAGAAAATGGCACATATACACCATGGAATACTACGCAGCTATAAAAACCTATGAGTTCTTATCCTTCATAGGGACATGGATGAAACTGGAAACCATCATTCTCAGCAAACTGACACAATAACAGAAAATCAAACACCACATGGTATAACTCATAGGTGAGTGTTGAACAATTAGAACACGTGGACACAGGGAGGGGAGCATCACACACTGTGGTCAGTTGGATGGGACTAGGGGAGGGATAGTGGGGGATGGGGAGCGATAACATGGGGAGAAATAATAGATATAGGTGATGGGGGGAGGAAGGCAGCAAACCCCCTTGCCATGTATGTACCTATGCAACAATCCTTCATGATCTGCACATGTGCCCCAGAACCTAAAGTACAAAAAAAAAAAGGTATCAAATGTTCAAGATAACTTTATTCATTAACTACTTATGAGACTTTTATTTAAATAATATTATTTTTAAACTTTACTATATTCTTTATTGTCTTTATAATGATATTTTGTCATTATAAAGAATGACATGTTTTTATACTGAAATGTCTTTAATATTCAAGAAGTTTATTTCCGGGTATTATGTGGAATAAGTATAACTTTTTTTAAAAGGTAAGAATTTCAAGCCCCAAGCTCTAAAGAAGTCAGCATGATGAGAATGATTAAACACAAACATTCAATAATTTCCAAATTGAGTATAAAGTATAGTGTGACATTATAAGCATAACTAAATCATGAAACTGGATTTAAGTAATGTTGGTGTGTAGCAAAGGGTAAACATTGAAATAATAGAGAAATTTGGGAAACTTCAAATTTTGCGGGGAGATAAGGTGGATTTGGTAAAGGAGGATGAGAAGAATTATCCAGAGAGGCTGGAGAATAAATAAGAGAATATGGTGTCCTAAAGAAAAGAGAAAAAATATTTCAAGGAGCAGTGATAGCAGATGTCAAAGGAGTAGATTGTAGGTGCTGTTGCTAAGTGTAATCTAGCAGAATACATTATACTTGACATTGTGTACTTTATTTATACATAAAGTATATGGCCAATGTATAAAGAGTTACCTGCATTAGTTACCTTGAAAACTGTTTCAGTGTGGGAAGTAGAAGAAAATAAGCCTGAATAAAATAGATTCAAAAGAAAATGAGATTAGCGTAATTGAAGACAAGCAATTAGAAATAAATAGTTATAAAAGGAGAAATAGCTGGCCAGATTTGGTGGCTCATGCCTGTAATCCCAGCACTTTGAGAGTCCCAAGCAGGTGGATCACTTGAGGTCGGGAATTCAAGACTAGCCTGACCAACATGGTGAAACTCCATCACTACTAAAATTCAAAATTAGCCAGATGTGGTGGTGCATGCCTGTAATCCCAGCTACTTGGGAGGCTGAAGCAGGAGAATTGCTTGAACCTATGAGGTGGAGGTTGCAGTAAGTCGCGATGGCACCATTGCACTCCAAGAGCAAAGCTCTGTCTGAAAAAAAAAAAAAAAAAAAAAAAAGAAATGAAGGCAAGAGAAATAGGGTTCTGGAGGCAGGCAAACTGGGGTACAGAAAGCTGTTATTTTTTTAAAAAACATTAAATGAAGTAATTCCATTTTGTTGTTTTTTGATGTGAAGGACTTAGTGGAGAAATTAAAATTGCAGATGCAGAAGAAGCAGCAGGAAGATTGCTGGAATAATAAGTGTGAATAGATAACAGGTGTGATAGTTAATATTGAGTGTAAACTTGATTGGATTGAGGGATCCAAAGTATTATTCCCGGGTGTGTCTGTGAGGGTGGCCTCAAAAGAAGTTAGCATTGTGTCAGTGAACTGGGAGACCCAGAACCACCCTCAATCTGGGCGGGAACCATCTAATCAGCTGCCAATGTGGCTAGAATAAAAGCAGACAGAGGACAGAAGAAAGATGAAACTGGCTGAGTCTTCTGGCCTTCATCTTTCTCCTGTACTGGATGCTTCCTGCCCTTGAACATTAGACTCCAAGTCTTCAGATTTTGAACTCTTGGACATACACCAGTGGATTGCCAGGGGCTCTCCGCCCTTCGGTTGCAGACTGATGGTACACTGTTGGCTTCCCTACTTTTGAGATTTTGGGACTTGGAAATGCTCCACAGCTTGCTGATGGCCTATCGTGGGACTTTACCTTGTGATTGTGTGATCCGATACTTCTTAGTAAACTATCTTTTATATATACATCTATCCTTTTAGTCCTGTCCCTCTAGAGAACCCTAATACAACAGGAGAGAGGACCTAGTCACAGTTCAAGGAGTGGACATTAGTTAGACGCAGACAGTTCATCCATACGAAAAGGAGAGATAACAGAATGTAGGTATAGATATAAGAAGGTGAGCAGATGTAGCAACCTTCTACTACTTTTGATTACTACTTTGTTACAAATGAAATAGAAAATAACTCATCAACAACAATGAAAATGGGAAGGTGAGAAAATAAGAACTGTTACTCTAAAAGAGCATGAGTGAATAAAGCAGGGAATATTAATTTTTCTAGGAAATATGAAGACATGAGCTTTGCAATCATGAATTTAAGGTGAAACAAAAACATAGATTCTTAGTTATTAAATTTCAGTTTCATTTATTAAAAAACCTGAGCATAATATCCATAGTTTTAGTATTATACAGAAGTGTTTCACTGTCCTAAGAATCCTTTGTGCTTCACCTACTCATCCCTTTGTCCCACCTGTCAACTACTGATTTTTTTTTTTAACTGTCTCCATAGTTTTGCCTTTTCTGGAATTTCATGTAGTTGGAATCATACAGTATGCAGCATTTTCTGATTGGCTTCATTCAGTTAAAAACATGCATTTGAGATTCCTTCATGTATTTTTATGTCTTGATACGTAATTCATTTTTAATACTGAATAATATGTCATTATCTGATGTATAACCGTTTATCCAGTTACTTAATGAGGGACATCTTGGTTGCTTCCAAGTTTGGCAATTATGAATAAAGCTGCTGTAAACATTCTTGTGCAGGCTTTTATGAGGACCTGTTTTTAACTTCATTGGGTAAATACCAAGGGGCATGATTGCTAGATTATATGATAAGATTATGTTTACTTTTGTTAAAAAAAAATGCCAAACTGTCTTCCAAAGTGATGTAACATTTTCATTCCTGCAGTGAATGAGGGTACACGTGGTCCCACATCCTCAGCAGCATTTGGTGCTGTCTGTCTTTCATATTCATCAGGTTCCATCCTCATAATTATTCTGCACTTATTGTTAAAATGAAAATCTTCAGTTCATCCCCAGCATCATTTCTTAAACTACCTTGACTGAGTTCCTTAAAGTCTAAAATTCCCCAGAAAATAAAAGTTAGCTATCTATTGAGAGCTGAAGGTTGCAGAGCAAAAGAGTGATAATAAATTGGTTATGATATTAAACCTAAGCTGGAAAATTCTTACATCTAAAGAAGAGGTATGATATATCAGACATGTTTCTTACATTTCCTTCTCTTTTACATGTGCAAACTTAAGATAGTCTGGATTAGAATATTCTTAGAAAAATCAGAGCACCTCAAAAAATTGTTGTTTATAATGTTTAGAAATGTAGACCTAACGTTTTCATGGTAATTAGACTAGAATAAACTTAGCTAAACAGAACCATTTTATTAGCCTGTTTTATATATTGTTTTAGACAGATTTAGTAGATGATAAACTACCAAAGGAGAATAAAATAGTGTAAAACTACTTTGAGGAGGTATCTAATAAAAATAAGATAATTGTGGCATTTCTACTACCCACACTCAATTTAGAACACTAATAGGGTAATAAAAATCACTAGTATGTAAAACAACTCACATTGGTGAGAAGCATAAAAATATAGGTAGCAAATTTCAGTGAAGAATATTAACATGCATTAATGAGCTCATAAAATCAAATGCTTAAAGCCAAAGTACTTAAGTGTCTCAAAGTTGGTTTTAAAGGGTTTTGTTGTTGTTTTGCCAGCAGCCTTTGCCTTATTAATACAACAATAGTAGGCCAGTGAAAAGTCATATGACTAATTTTATAAACATATTTTGTAGAGTTAAATATTAATGTTTATAATTTATTACTGTAAATGAGTCACGAAAATGAAAAGAAACAAAGACTGAATTTGAAATGAAGGAAATATTAGGGGAAGTAGAATAAGTCGAGTTTACCTAAATCATAAATGAGATGAAAAATATTTGCAACCCATAGGAGATCCTCAGACATTTCCCAATGGGAACAAAATGGGTTTACAGTGTGGATACCAAGTATGGTTATAGCCTGCTTTTGCACCTTTTGGAAAGCACAATGAGGGGAATGCAATAATTTGGTTTAGAGTACGTGGATGTCTATCTCTTTCTGAAAGTGCATAAAGGAGGTTGGGGACTGATTCTTTAAGACAATGAAGCACAAAGCAAAAAGTTATGTATGCAGAAGTCAAACAGTACTGGATTTTAGTTCTCATTTGGTCATTTAACTGTACAAGACTCTGGCAGCTAACTTGTCACAACCTCATCATCTCATCTGAAAGTATAAATGAGATATAACTATCTCTCCAAGTTGTTAAAAGGATTAGTATATTAGCATACATAGTAGGACTTGGGCAGAGTTTGAAATTAATCTTATTAAACTCTGACTAACCATTAGCCATAGATAAGTGAATGTTTTCTCAAGAGTTAGAGGGAGAAATTTTGCATCATTGTGGGCTTTTTAAAATTATTAGTTCACTTATGATAACAAGTTATTTTAATTTTTATTATTATAATAAATCATATATGCACATACATATATATGTATATTATTCAGGGTTCTCCAGAGAAATAAAATCAGTAAGACATAAAGAAATATATAAGGAAAGATTTATGATGGGAATCAGCTCATATTCATTATTATGGAGGCCCACATGTCCAAGGTTCTGCTGTCTGTAAGCTGGAGAACCCACCCTCTGCATTTTGTTCTGTTGAGGCAGGCCCCAGTGAGTTGGATGGTGCCTACCGACACTGGTGAGAGTGGACCTCTTTTACTCATGATTATTGACTGCAGATTTAAATGTTAATATAGAAACACTCTCATAGAAACACCCAGAAATGTGTTTTCCCAGCTGTCAACGCATTCTATAACCCAGTCAAGTTGACACTTGAAAGTAACCATCAGGCCAGCACAGTGGCTCACACCTGTAATCCCAATAATTTGGGCAGTAAGATAGGAGATTTGCTTGACACTAGGAGCTGAGATCAACCAGGACAGCATAGTGAGTTGCTGCCTTTAAAAAAAAAAAGATAGGCATGGTGGTATATACCTGTAGTGGGATGATATCTCAAGTCCAGGAGTTTGAGGTGACAGTGAGCTATGATGACACCACTGCACTCCAGCCTGGGTGACACAGAGAGATCCTGTCTGGAAAAAAAAAAAAAAAACTATCACAATATGTATATTCAACATTGCACCATTTGAACTAATATAATGCTTGTTGTATATATTACTGATCTGGAACTTGTCATATAATTCATTATTTTGAAATTGTTTTAGAATATTGTATCCTCTGGCTGTTAGACCCTCATTAAAAGATTCTGAAAGAGTTGGATAGAAATTTGATATTATCTCCAACAATTGATAGCACAAAGTTGTCTTGTAAATAAAATCCAACCAGTAAAAACATAAAACAAGTTAAAATATTAGTTCTATTGTAAGCCAACAATAAAAATTTAATCTTAGTACATTTTGACGTATGCATTTTCCACTGGAATGAAAATGAATCATGCATGGATATGGCAGTTGTTTCAATGACAACAGAAGATAATTTCGTTAAAAACCTTTTTATATTTAATAATGTTTGCTGCTACTTTTCTTTACAAATTGCTAAAATTTATATTTGCAATTACTTACTAGTTGCTTTAATTGTATTCTGGTAGTAATGCCACAATTCTTTTATTATGAATTGGAAAACATATCATTTATAGAAGGGGATAATATTTAGTGATTGAAATATACATGGAATTACAAAAGCAAATACAACTATACATTTTCCTTAGACTCACTGAAATATTATTTTGCTTTTTAATACTATGATATGAAATATTAAACTTTTCAGTTTGTGTTAATATGTCTAGAGCTGTATTAGAATCTAGTTGTATGGTATCAGATATTCCATTTTCTTAAACAACAACAAAATAACTCACTGGATAAGTCTACAGCATGATGCTAGATTGGAGAGGAAAAAGTATGTATCTGAATACTTAATTCTTCTGGCATTGAGTACAGACATTTGGCCGCTTCAACTCTAAAGACATCCAAAGAGTGGCTTTAATTACAGCAGATTTGACCTTTTCAAATTTATCTCACACATTTTGGATTGATGCATTGTCAAGATTAAAACTGTCTGTGACTTTAAAAAAAATCCAATATCTCTTTGGTGGCTAAAATCATTGGATATAACAAAAGGTTTTGTCAAGGGCAAGTAATTGATTTTCAGTGTGAATCAAAATCTAACAGTGAATTTAAGTATTTTAGTTTCTGAATATAGTTTCAAAGTTCTTTGGAGGATAATTTCTGGAATATGTAATTTAGAAAAGTCTTCTTAAAAAAATTTTAATGGACAGATATATTTTAATTTTTATACAGGGCTAACTAGTATAATTTATCTTTGTTATTCTTGAAATTAATTCATAGAGCTCTCTGTAAAGTAAAACCATGACTAAACATTGAAGAATTATTATGATGGCTATTGCTGCAATATGTGCATCTGCTACTAATCAAATAAGTTTAAGAACTAATTTCTAGCATCACTTTCTGTGTGAACACACAGGTTTTAGTACGTATGTTCATGTATAGGTGTGCGTGTTTCTGTAGATTTAAAAGTCCGTAGACCGAAAATGCATCTTAATCATCTACATGAATTTTTAAGATTTTTAAAAATGATTCAGAAGTTTGAATGTTTGCATATGCAGGAGGTAGATTTGGTATGATAATGCAAATCAAAACAATTTTTTTTCTCTTTTTCATGTGTTTAGCAGAGCATCTTTAGTACATCAGTTTCAAGCATAAAAATTGGTTTGTTTATTTAGATAATATTAAATTGTGTTGTTACAAGTCACTCTTCCCAGTTGCAGGCAGCCCTTCATCAATAGAAAGATTCTATTTCTTTCAACAAGGGACTTATTCTTTCCCCTGTAATTTTCCACTCTTGTCCTCTCACAGAATGACTTACTCAAAATTTGGCAATGAAAAGTAGTACCAATGGGGGTTACTTAAAGATATTATTTTTCACAGAAACTTATTTTACTTCTGTTGAAATATAACAAGATTTCAGTCCATTTGTGAACTTTCACCAAATGTTTTCACTAACACCTATGTAGTTGACAATGCTGGATCAAAATTGATACAGTTTACTTTTTGGTAGAAACTTTTTGTTTTTTAGGCAAAGTCCCTCTCTGTTGCCCAGGCTGGAGTGCGGTGGTAAGATCTTGGCTCACCACAACCTCCGCCTCCCAGGTTCAAGTGATTCTCCTGCCTCAACCTCCTGAATAGCTGGGATTACAGCCATGCACCACTGCACCCAGCTAATTTTTTGTATTTTTAGATGGGGTTTCACCATGTTAGCCAGGCTGGTCTTGAACTCCAGACCTCAGATAATCTGCCCATCTTAACCTTCCAAAGTACTAAGATTACAGGCATAAGCCACTGTGCCTGGCCCATTTGTCAATGTATTGACTTCATTTTTTTATGTTGTCGATACTTTTTTGTCTAATATTTATTCTAGGGTTGATGATGAAAAATTAATGATATTTTAATGAAGTTATCTCATATGTATAATGTGATAACAAAATTAAAGAACTTTGGTTTAATGACTGCAACAGCATATGGAGAAGAAAGTTTTTTTTTAATTCTTAATTATCTTATACATAAAAATGAAATTTGAAAATAGTTATAACTATTTTATCTTAGTAAAATATGATTTTATCTAATAAGGCAGAAAGAGAGTACTTCATAAACCATTGTAATATATTTTAATAAGCATGGGAACAGGTGTGAATTTTATTATAGATTTCAGTTCTTCTAAATTACCTCTTTAATGTTTAGTGACCCAGTTATTTATTTTAACTGAGCATTTCTCCTAGGTATTATTCAGAATTAGTAATATCCATGAAATGTAAAATACTATTTATATTTTACAAAGATCCTTTCATTACCACTTCACCTTCAGTTAATACCAACTGGGTCTTGCAGTTCTTGAAAAACTGCATAAGAAGATGGGGATAACTTTTGTGGTTTAGAGTGAGAACTATTTGCTAAATTCTCTTTAGGGATTATTTAGCATTGATAATATCACATTTTTGTTCCTGCAATGAAATGAAACATTTTTATAAAGAGTTATTTATAGGTACAATGTTAGTTTTTAAACTATTATACATACACAAACACATTTATATAGACTAAGGTTTGCATATATACAGGAGGAACATTTTAATAGTGATATATTCCTTCTCCCAGCTAAATAGGGCAATATATTCTGCCCTTTGAGATCAGTAGAATAGAAGAGCATCATTTGCAATATGGAGAAAGATTTATCATTGCATGCTAAAACATCAACGTTGAGTTTTCTTATAATGTAATGATATCCTAGTATATGGTTGGGGTAATTATCATGAAACAAGTTTGGGCCATTATGTTAAAAGTGTCACAGTCTATGTGATAAAAGTAACTACAAAATGAATGTATAAATATCAAGTCTTGAGTTCATCAACTTAGCACTATTCAGATTCGAAGACTGTAGGTCTGTGAATGGTACTGCAGAGGGGATGATTGGGTAGATACCTCTTTAGCTTTCAATTCAGTTAAAACCATGAATAAGCAGCTTTATTAAATAAAAGGTAAGCCTTTAATACCTTATTTATCTTTAAATAAGGTATTAAACAAGATTAATATTTTTTCATTATTTCAAAAAATTAGAATTTAACTCACAATTTAAGCTGCACAAACCAACTAAAGGTCACTTTTAAAATTACAGTTTGAACTCTTAAAATTAATATAGTAAGACCTATGATCAAATGCTGAAAATGCTGAATTGCAAAAACTGGGGAGGCAAATTCCTTATTATTTGAGAAATGTGAGTTGGTGGGAAAAGTCTTAAAACTACAGGAGAAATAATAAAATGTTTTATTATTATTTATTAACTGCAGCAGAGGTAAATAAATCACATCTGGAAATTCAGCTTGTATTTGGAAAGGGTATGTCTCAATATCTCAGATACTGATGTGTTCATTTGTAATTATTACTTTGACATAAATATAGAATTCATTGGAACCCTTAGTAAAATGCCTAAGAGGTGAATCTATTCATTTATTTAGAATCATCATAATCGAAATTATTGGCAGATATTTATTTGATGTTTAAATTAATACTGGGAGTGATTTGCTAAATTCAGTGCTGTTAAATGGGCACTGGAATTACTATTTTTATTTAATAGAGTCTTCATAATGTTTAGTAAATATTAATTTGGGTTTCATATGTATGTAGCTGATGTAACATTTGTGGTAAATTACTTTTCCAGGGATTGGTAAAATTATAAGTTATGTTGAATAATTTATTAGTAAAAGGAATCATTATTTCAGGAAATTCGTATGTGAAACATAGTCTCTACTGAGAAACTCAGCCCTGAGACTATGTCTCCTTTTATATGTCATCAAAATAATTGGATAGCGTATCATATCTATCTATCTATCTATCTATCTATCATCTATCTATTTATCTATCTATCTATTATTAGATTGGAATGGTATGTTTGGCTGTTGTCAGAAAAGTGGCATACATATTACAGTTGTTTAATGAGCATCTTTAATATTATTTTACTAATGCTATAAGTATGATTTATAAACATATGCTAATTAATGTATTTTTCAGCCCTGCAAATTATTGACTATATGTGATAAAGAGTACACTAAATGAGTTGAACATAATAACATTCTACAGTGATACAGATTGTCTATATTTTGAACCATTTAGTAGTTTTGACAAATAATATTAAATTTCTGTGCTTTACTTAATGTTATATTTTTGAAGAAAGCACAAGTTATAACATACAGAGTTTTAAAGGGAAGCTTTAGGGGGAAAAAAAACATTAATTAGATGTAATTAAAATATCTGGCAGAGAATGATATTTTCCCAAAGTATTCAAATAAATGAAAGCAGATTTTTCTGAACACACTCCTTCAGTTAACCTAGAGTTCTTTCTCTTACTGGTACTGATAAAGTGATTATTGTGCCTGAGTTCAAGATCATTGCGGATCTAGTAAGCAAGTAAAATTGTTAAAACCACTTATTGCTTCTTAGTGCCACTGTCTAAAAACACAAAAGGACTAGCTATTTTGGTATCAGTGAGGGACTATGGCAAACCAGTATTTTCTTAGAGTGCCAGTGACTTTCTTTTGATCTCATTCAAACAGGATGATTTCATACCTTTGGCACTTTTTATACATACTTTTATGTATTCATGTCCCTTTTGCATCAGAATGGTTCTCAGTTTAATTACTGATTATCCCCAACCATCATATATTTAGTCTTTGTTATGTGCTCAAAAATACACTTGGAAAGAAAATAAAACAAATGTATCAAAATCATTTTCTAAAAGTGATTTTTTCAGACAGTTCTCCAAGATAATTGGGGTTAAGAGTATTGGGTCTGGAATTAGATAACTTTGATTCTTGCTGTGCTGTTTTTTTTTAGATGTGAACTTTTAACAAATTTTGTAACATTTATAAGACTGTGTTTCTTCATCGTTAAAATGCAATTAATAATAGTATCTACCTCTTAGTCACAATTAAATTATATCTCTTAATTCTCACTACATATATTAAGTGTTACTATGGGAAGCAAATTTACCAAGCACTGGAGATTATAAAAAAGTGAGAGGAAAACAAAGAACTAACCTATTATGTGCAGAAAAAGCAAAACTCAAAACATTTTTTTCTATTTTCCCACACAACAACAATTAACATAGACTTCTGCAGACCATACAAAGTAGTGGACACCAGTTGCCCTTTAATTAAATTCTGATGCTGTCTACCTGGAGACAGCATCAGATCTCACAGATTAACTGCTTAGTCTTCAAGACTGTCCTGCTTCAGACACTAGTCATTAGTTCAAACCTCCAGAACTTCTGACCAACCCAGCTTGAAGTTGGGGTTCCCATCAACCCTTCTTTGGGTTCAATTAATTTGCTGTAGTGGATCACAGAACTCAGAGAAACACATTAGCTGGTTTATAATAAAGTACATTACAAAGGATATAGATAAAGAAATTCACAGGGCAAGGTATATGGGCAGGGACACAGAGCTTCCATGCCCTCTCTAGAAACCTGCATGTATTCAGCTCTTCAGAAGCTCTCCTAAGATAGTGTTTCTGGGTTTTTATAAGGGCTTTATTATGTTGACACAATTGATTAAGCCATCAGCCATTGGCCATTAACTTAACTTTTAGCCAGTCTCTCCTCCCTAAAAGCCGGTAGTGAGGTTGAAAGTTCTAATCCTCTAATCATGCCTTAGTATTTCGGATGACCAGTCCCATCGTGAAGCTACCTAAGGGCTACCAGTCATCAGTCCATCACTAGCATACAAAAAGACATCACTAAGAAGATTTCAAGGATTTTAGGAGTTGCATGCCAGGAAATGGAGACAAACCCAAATATATGTGCATTTTATAATACCACATTCATGGAGACAATCATTTACCAGATAACCACACAAACAAATACAGATTTGCAATTATGACACATGCTATGAAAGAGAGATTCCTGGGAGGGATTGCCTTTGAGAGAACAAGTAGGCCAGATTGAGATCTCCTGAGAAAGCGACGTTTCAGGTCATATCTGAGGAAAGAGTAAAAGTTGATTAGGAAAATGCAAGAACCCTTCACAACAAAGAATTATCCAGCCCAACATGTCAATGACGCTGAGGCTGAGAAATCTTTCTGTATAGGTAGTAGTAAGGTAGTGAAATTTAAAATTCATCATAAGGATGTTTAAAAGCTATTTTTTTTTCCTTATGTATGACTGAGTGCCATTAAAGCAAAAGGTGGAAGGGTAGGACAAGTGGTGGTGGTGACTTGTTGGATTTTCATTTCTAAATAACCAATTTTGGTTGTGGCATGGAGAACTAATTAGAAAGAAACAGGCCAAAAGGATGCAAGAGGACTAGTGAGTAGGTTATTATAGTAGAAACAAGGCAGGATAACAGTAGATTCAATTTGGGTGGCAATGGAATGTATGTAAAGCCAGTGAATACATGAGGCTTAAATGTGTGCTTGACAGTGTATACATGTTAAGCATAATGCCGTTTATTATTTTATATTTATTATTTGTTAGATGATGGACAACTTGATTCATTTGAGGTTACCTGGGTACAACAAGCTTCTTATATTTCAATATACTTTGAAAATTATCAGTCTACTTTTATGGAGTTATTCAACTGAAAGTCTAGGAGAACCTGACATTTATGTTTTTTTCTAAAATTCTGCATGAACTTGAATAAATCACTTAAGTTGTTAGTGTCTACAGTTTATCTGTGGCATTATAGAGATGAAATGGATAATTATTTAAATCCTTATTTAACTCAAATTTTAAATATGTTCAGTCAATTATCTGTGCACATTCAACATTGTGGAGTTAGATAAGGCACCACTTTTGTTCTCAAGATCTAATAAACTAGAAGGTAACCTCAGACATACATGAAACAACTATAACTTATTTTAGAAAGAGGCATTCAATGAAAATTTTGGAAGTGCACAATAATTCCTGAAAATATAGCATCAACTTGTTATTAGAGCAAGATATTTAAAATAAATTGAAATTAGGCATATCATAAAAGTTTACTTCTTTATGCTTGTGCCCTAAAGATAAGGGTAGTGATTTTCATATGATTTTTGTCACAATTTATTTGAAAAATCTAGTGGATAAAGTAGATTACCACTGATGCCTGTCACCCAATATAGATATCATTCTATCTCTATTATATTAATGAACTAAATCAAAAATGTATTACAACTTATGTAATATAATGTAGCTAGAAAGTGATGGAACTGGAATAATTACTAAACCAAAACTCATAAGTGATGTGCCACCTCTTTGAAAATATATAAGTAAAAGTGTTAAGAATTAAGTATAAGTAAGTTTAGCATTTCTTTGCCATACATTTTTTATTAACACTTATGAATTAGTTTGACCCATATTAAATGGTCAGTATTATTTGTGTTCTAATATTTTATTTGTTTCAAAATAATATTTAAGTATGTTTTACATTTCCAGAAAAGGGAATTATATAATCTTCAGCACGTGTGCAGTTTACTCTCAAAAAAATGACTTTGCATTAGTAGGATCTGACTTAAGGGGATGTCATTTTCATCATAAGCCTATTTAGATACTTTTACAATATGATATAATTTGCTCTAGGAGTGTTATATATTAAAAGCAAGCACATGAGGAGGATTCTAGAAAGATGGAAGTGTGGGAAGAACCTAAAATATGCCTTCAGAACTAGAGAATAATTAAACTGTCAGAATCTATCTGTTATTACTTTGTAATTCTGATCTCTCTTAAAGACTTGCAATTTCTGGAACAAGGCTTGGATGGTAAATTGTCGTTAATTTTAGTCAATTGCTGCCCATAGCACAGCAGCAGCTACCCATCCCTGACCCCTCAACCCATAGCAGGCACCTGTATGTTCCTGAAGCAGTTTGCACACAGTTTGAGGGAGTCAGAGTGGCAAAAAGGACCATGGTTTCCAAATATAAAAGACTTGTGCTTAGCTTGGTTATTAATTGCTTCTGATTATAGAGGGCAGATAAAGAGACAATGGCCATTCTTTTCCACTTGCCACCATTGTTATAAAGCTCTTCCCCACTAGCTGAAGTGACTTTCATGAAATTAAAAGGGCCAGTGTCTCACCACTCTTATTTCGTTCTCCCTCTCTTTTTTTTTTTTTTACTTTTGGAATCCAGGTCCTAAAGATCAGCATTTTCAAAGGCAAACTCAAATATGGAAAAATTAGAAAGTTACCATACATGCCCAGGAGAAGTCACAGGTTCAGAAATGACTTCTGAAAACATTAAGTTTACACCTTGGACTAATTCAAGGATAGTTAAACTAATATCAGAAAAAATGGACTCTAAAAAAAAATGGTTCCATGAGAAAAGGACATTATTTGCTATGAAAATGTCCAATACAGAAAAGGAACCAGTCTATAAGAATTAAAAAATATGTGTATAAGTAAAAACAAACCACGTAAACCCTGAAGAAGTGGAAAAGTCAAATTTCCAGAGTTGCATATTTGTAGATTAAAATGTTCAGTGTTCAAGAAAAATCTTAAAGGATGCAAAAAAAAAAAAAAGGAAACCATAAATATATGACCTATTCAAAAGAACAAATAAAATAAATGGAAACTGTTCTTGAAAACAATCTGATGGCAGATCCACTACACAAATATTTTAAAACAGTGGGTCTTCAAGATGCTCAGAGAACTAAAGAAAATCAAAAAAGCAATGTATAAACTAAATGAAAATATTAATAAAATATAGAAACCTAAAAAGAAATCAAAATGTATTTTGGAGTTGAAAAGTATAGTAACTGGAATAAATAGTTATTAGAGGATTTTGAAAGCAGACTTGAGCAGGCAGAATAAAGAATCAGCAAGCTAGAAGACAGGACATTGGAAATTATGGAGTCTGAGTAATAGAAATAAAAAAGATGGAAGATAAGTGAACAAAATTTAAGGAATGTGAGGGAAACCATATAGCAGAGCAATATATGCAATGTGAGAGTCCCAGATGAAGAGTGTTAGAGTGGACAGAAAGAATATTTAAAGAAATAATGACCCTGAATTTTCAAATTTGTTGAAAATCATGATAATAAAGATCCAAGGAGCTCAGTGACTCCAAGTATGACAAATGAAAAGATTCTCACTTCAAGACACATTATAAACTAAACTTTTGGAAGACAAAAACAAAGAGAGAATATTGAAAGCCAAAAGACAAATGACTCTTTACATGCAAAGGATCCTCAATAATATTACAGAAGATTTGTCTTCAGAAATTTTGGAAACGAAAAAGGATTGAGCAGGTATATTTAGAGTGGTTTAAAGAAAAAAAAAAAGTCTGGCAACCAAGAATCCTATGTCCAACAAACTGTCCATCAATAGTAAAGGAGAAATTTAGACATTCCCAGAAAGAGAAAAGCTGTATAAGGTGAATAAGTTTATTACCACTAGATCTGCTCTGCAGGAAATGCTCCAGGAATTCTAGCAGTGTGAAATAAAAGACAACAGGACAGTAACTTAAAGCCATTTGAAGAAATAAATATATCAGTAGACATAAATGTGTGAGCAGTTATTAAAGCTAGTATTATTTTAACAATGCTGTATAGCTCTACTGTTTGTTTTCTACATAATTTAAGAGAAAAATACATTTAAAATTATTAGTCTAAAGCTTGTGTTATTGTAACTTAGTGTTGTAATTTACATTTGTTTTACCCATAAGAGACTAATGTGTTAAAAATTATTCATATATGTTTTTGGATATACAATGTATAGAAATAACTGAAATAGTTGGGGACAGAGGCATCAAAAGAGCAGAGTTTTGTATGTTATTGAAATTAAGCTGATAGAAATTCAAATTAGGGTGCTGTAACTTTAAGATGTTAAATGTAATTCCCATGGCAACCACAGGGACAATAGCTAAATAATATACATGAAAGAATATGAGGTAAGAATTTAAATGTTTCACTTCAAAAAGTCAACACAAAAGATAGTAGTACAAGAAAGGAAGGGCCCCAAAGCTACAAGACATATAGAAATCAAAATCACATAAGTTAGAAATTAATCCTTTCCTATCAGTAATTAAGTGCACATGGATTAAAAATGATGCAACTGTATGCTGTGTACTGGAGACTCACTCTGTATCCAAAGACACAAATAGATTGAAAGTGAAAGGTGGAAAATAACATTTCATGTAAATCATAACAAGGATAAACTAATATCAGAAAAAAAATAGACTCTAAAAAAATGGTTCCATGAGAAAAAGACAGTATGTGCTTCTAAAATGTCCAATGCAGGAAAAATATATAATCACTATAAACATTTATGTACCTAATAGCAGACTATCAAAACATATGAGGTAAAAATTGACAGAACCGAAGAGGCAAATAGACAGTTGTACAAAAATAGTTGAAGACTTCAATATTTCACTTTCAATAATAGGGAGAAAAATCTGAGAGAAGATAAGTAAGGAATTAGGGGACATGAACAACACAATAAACTGGATATAATAGAGTTATATGGAACACTACTGAACAAAAGCAGAATGTATATTATTCTTGGGGGTTCTTGGGGCTTTTTCAAGGATATGTTTGCCCACCAATTAAGTCTTGATATATTTTAAAATATAGATGCCATAAAAAGTATGTTATCAAACCACAATGGGATGAAATTAGAAATCAATAACAAAACAGAAACAATAAAATTCATGAATTTGTAGAAATTAAACAACAAACTCTAAATAATCAGTGGTCCAAAGATAAAATCGCAGGGATATAAAAAAATTTAGAGATAAATGAAAATAGAAACATATAGCAAAACTTATAGAACACACCAAAATCAGTGTTAAATGGGATGTTTATAGTTATAAATCTTTACATTAAAAAACAAAATATGTCTCAAGTCAATAAACAGGCTTTGTAACTTAAAGAACAATAAAAAGTAGAACAAATAAACCCAAAGGTAACAGAAGGGAAGAAATAAAGACTAAAACAGAGATTAAAAAAATAAAGAATAAAAGAAATAAAGAAAATCAATATCCAAATTAGGTTCTTTGAAAAGATCAACACAATTGGCAAAAAACTAGATGAACTTAAAAAAAAAAAAAAAAGAAAGACTCAGATCACTAAAATCAGAATTGAAAGTGGGGACCATACTACCCATTCTATAGATATAAAAAGGATTATAACAGAGTACTATGTGCAACTGTAAACTAAAATTTAGATAAGCTTTATGAAATGGACAACTTCCTAGAAAGACAAAACCTGCAAAGACAAAATTATGAAGAAATCGAAAATTTGAATAGACCTGTAACTAATAAGAAAATTGAATCAGTAACCAAAAAATCTCCTGATAAAGAAAATCCTCAGATTTGATGTCGTTACCAGTGGATTCTACCAAAAATTTAAAGAATAAGTAACATCAATTCTTTTCAAACTTTAACAAAATGTTAAAGAGGAGGGAAAACTTCCTAAATTAGCTTATGTGATAAGCATTAGCCAGATACCAAAGCAAGACAAAAATACAACAAGAAACAAAAACTAGAGACCAGTATTCCATATGAACATTGTTACAAAACTCCACAACAAAATACTAGAAAACAGAATTAAAAAGCATATTAAAATGATTACAAACCATGGCCAATAAGATTTATTCCTGGACCCAAGGATGTTTGATCGCATAAAAGTCCATCAAGGTAACACACCACATTAAGAGAAGGAAGCCAGAAAAACACATGATCACCTCAATTGATGCAGAAACAAACAAACATTTGACAGGATTTAACACACTTTCATGATAAAACACTCAACAAACTAAGTGCAGAAGGAAGCTTCCTTAACCTAATAAAAGCTATATATGAAAAATTCAGAGCAAAGATCAACTTAATGGTTGAAGACTAAATGCTTTTACTTTTAGGTCAGGAACAATACCTGATAATGCCTTTTGATATACATTTTTGAAAATATTTTCACAAAATACAGTGTCTATGTTTCCTTTTGTTGCCTGTGCCTTTAGTATCATATTCAAGAAATCATTACCAAATTCAATGTCATGAAGTTTTTGTCTATGTTTTCTTAAAAGAATTTTACAGTTTTAGGTTTCATATTTGGGTCTTTGATTAATTTTCAGTTAATTTTGTTATATATGGTATTAAGTAAGGGTTCAGCTTCATTCTCTTGCATGTGGACATCCAGGGTTGTTTTTTACGCCACTTGTTAAAAACTTTGTATTCTATTCCATTGGTCTATATGCCTGTGTTTATTCCAGTACTACCCTTTTGATTACTGTATCTTTTTATTTTTTATTGTACTTTAATTTCTGGGATACATGTGCAGATCTTGCAGGATTGTTTCGTATGTATACACATGCTATGGTGGTTTACTGTCTCCATCCCCTCATCACCTACATCATCGTTTCTCCCAGTGTTATCCCTACCCAACCTCTGCAGCCCCTGTGGTCCCTCCGCTAGCTCCCGAGCCTCCAACATACCCCAGTGTGTGATGCTCCACTCCCTGTGTCTATGTGTTCTCATTGCTCAACACTGGCCTGTGAGTGATAACATGTCGTGTTTGGTTTTCTGTCCTTGTGTCAGTTTGCTGAGAATGATGGTTTCCAGATTCATCCATGTCCCTACAAAGGACATGAACTCATCATTATTTATGGCTGCTTAGTATTCTATGGTGTGTATGTGCCACCTTTGTCCAGTCTATTGTTGATAGGCATTTGGGTTGGTTCCAGGTCTTTGCTATTGTGAACAGTGCCACAGTGAACATACGTGTGCATGTGTCTTTATAATAGAATGGTTTATAATCCTTTGGGTATATACCCAGTAATGGAATTGCTGGGTTAAATGGTATTTCTATTTCTAGATCCTTGAGGAATTACCACATTGTATTCCACAATGGTTGAACTAATTTACACTCCCACCAACAGTGTAAAAGTGTTCCTATTTCTCCACATCCTCTCCAGCATCTGTTGTCTCCTGATACTTTAATGATCGCCATTCTAACTGGCGTGAGATGGTATCTCAATGTGGTTTTCATTTGCATTTCTCTAATGTCCAGTGATGATGAGCATTTTTTCATATGTTTGTTGGCCTCATATATGTCTTCTTTTGTAAAGTGTCTGTTCATATCCTTTGCCCACTTTTGAATGGGTTTGTCTGTTATTTTCTCATAAATCTGCTTTAGTTCTTTGTAGATTCTGGAATATTAGCCCTTTGTCAGATGAGTAGATTGCAAAATAATTTTTCCCATTTGATTGGTTGCCAGTTCCCTCTGATGATTGTTTCTTTTGCTGTGCAGAAACTCTTAAGTTTAATTAGATCCCATTTGTCTATTTTGGCTTTTGTAGCCATTGCTTTTCGTGTTTTAGTCATGAAGTTCTTGCCTATGCCTATGTCCTGAATGGTATTCCCTAGGTTTTCTTCCAGGGCTTTTATGGTGTTAGGTCTTATGTTTATATCTTTAATTCATCTGGAGTTAATTTTAGTGTAAGGTGTGAGGAATGCTCCAGCTTCAGCTTTCTACACATGGCTAGCCAGTTTTCTCAACACAATTTATTAAACAGGGAATCCTTCCCCCATTGCTTCTTTTTGTCAGGTTTGTCAAAGATCAGATGGTTGTAGATGTGTGGTGCTCCTTCTGAGACCTTTGTTCTGTTCCATTGGTCTATATGTGTGTTCTGGTACCAGTACCAAGCTGTTTTGATTACTGTAGCCTTGTAGTATATTTTGAAGTCAGATAGCATGATGCCTCCAGCTTTGTTCTTTTTGCTTAGGATTGTCTTGGCTGTGCAGGCTCTCTTTTGGTTCCATATAAATTTAAAGTGTCTTTTTCCCATTTCTGTGAAGAAGGTCGGTAGCTTGATGGGGATAGCATTTAATCTACAAATTACTTTGGGCAGTCTGGCTATTTTCATGATATTGATTATTCCTAACCATGAACATGGGAGGTTTTTCTCATCTGTTTGTGTTCTCTCTTATTTCCTTGAGCAGTACTTTGTAGTTCTCCTTGAAGGGTCCCTCACATCCCTTGTTAGTTGTATTCCTAGGTATTTTATTATCTTTGTAGCAATTGTAAATGGCAATTTGCTCTTGATTTGGCTCTCTGTCTGTTATTGGTGCATAGGAATGCTTGTGATTTCTGCATTTTGATTTTGTATGCTGAGACTTTGCTAAAGGTGCTTATCAGTTTAAAGAGATTTTGGGCTGAGATGATAGGGTCTTCTATATATACAATCATGTCATCTGCAAATAGAGACAATTTCACTTCCTCTTTTCCTATTTGAATACCCTTTATTTCTTTTTCTTCCCTGACTGCTTTGGCTAGAACTTCCAGTACTATATTGAACAGGAGTGGTGAGAGAGGTCATCCTTGTCTAGCGCCAGATTTCAGAGGAAATGCTTCCAGTTTTTGCCCATTCAATGTGATATTGTCTGTGGGTTTGTCATAAATAGCTTTTATTTTTTTGAGATACATTCCATCAATATCTAATTTATTGAGAGTTTTAGCATAAAACGCTGTTGAATACTGTTGAAGACCTTTTCTGCATCTATTGAGATAAACATGTGGTTTTTGTCTTTGGCTCTGTTTATGTGGTGGATTACCTTTATAGACTTGCATATGTTGAACCAGTCTTGCATCCCCAGGATGAAGCCTACTTGATCTTGATGGATACGCTTTTTGATGTGCTGTTGCATTCGGTTTGCCAGTATTTTACTGAAGATTTTTTCATCTATGTTCATCATGGATATTGGCCTGAAGTTTTATTTTTCAGTTGAGTCTCTGCCAGGTTTTGCTATCAGGATGATGTTGGTCTCAGAGAATGAGTTAGGGAGGCTTTCCTCTTTTTGTATTGTTTGGAATAGTTTCAGCTACGGTTTGTAAGTCTGGTAGAATTTAGCTGTGAACCCATCAGGACTTGGGCTTTTTTTGGTTGGTAGGCTTTAATTGCTGCCTCAACTTCAGCCCTTGTTACTGGTCTATTCAGGGTTTCAACTTCTTCCTGGTTTAGCCTTTGGAGGGTGCAAGCGTCCAGGAATTTATCCATTTCTTCCATATTTGCTGGTTTATGTGCATAGAGTTGTTTGTAGTAATCTCTAATAGTAGTTTGTATTTCTGTGTAATCAGTGGTGATATCCCCTTTTTCGTTTTTTTATTGACTCTATTTGATTCTCCTCTCTTTCCTTTTTTATTAGTCTGGCTAGTAGTCTATTTTGTTGATCTCTTCAAAAAACAAGCTCCTAAATTTATTGATTTTTTGAAGGGTTTTTTGTATCTCTGTCTCCTTCAGTTCTGCTCTGATCTTAGTTATTTCTTGTCTTCTGCTAGCTTTTGAGTTTTTTTGATATTGCTCCTCTAGCTCTTTCAATTTTGACAATAGGGTGGCGATTTTAGATCTTTCCTCACGTCTCCTGTGAGCATTTATTGCTATATATTTCCCTGTAAACAGTTCTTTAAATGTGTCCCCAATTACTGTATCTTTAAAATAAGTTTTGAAATCAGAAAGTGTGAGCCCTTCCACTTTGTTCTTCTTTTTCAAGCTTATTTTTGGCTCTTTTAGCTCTCATGAGATTCCATTCTAATAATATTCAACATAATATTAGAAATTCTAACCAGAAAAGTATGTAAAAATAAATAAGTAAATTATTAAAATTGGAAAGAAAGAAGCAAAATTATCTATTTGCTGATAATATGATCTTACCTATAGAAAACTCTAAAGATTCCACAAAAATATGGTTAAAATTAATAAACGTATTCAGCAAAGTAGAATATTAGTCAGCAAGAAAAAAGTTGTATTTTTATACATTAACAATAAACAATTTGAAAAGAATGTTACAAAAGCAATTCAGTTTACAATAGTGTCAGAAAATATGAAATAGAAATTAACCAAGGAGGTGATAAATTTGTACAATGAAAGAAAACTAAAACAAAATTTCTTAAAGAAAAGACATTCTATGCCCATGGATTGAAAGGTTTAATATTGTTAAGATGGCAATGTTTCCCAAAATGATCTACAGATTCAATGCAATCCCTATACAAATCCCAATGACTTTTTCTTATATAACTATAAAAAAATCTTAAAATTTATATTGAATCTCACAGTGCCCCAAATAGCAAAAACAGGCTTGAAAAAGAAGAACAAAGTGGAAGGGTACAGAAAGAAGAATGATTCTTACCAGAAAATTGCTGGAATGAGGAATAACTTTATAATGGATATAGTTTGGTTCTGCAAGAGGAAAAGAGTTATGGAGAAAAATGCTTATGATATTCACAACACCATATGAGTGTACTTAGCAACACTAAATAGTATGCTTAAAAATATTTAAGATAGTAACTTTTACCAAAATAAAAAAATGGAACACAAATTACATGGAATTTTTGTAAATGCATAATTGCCTATGTGTTGCATTTTTCTAGCACCTCTGTGTATTTTTTTTTTTTTTGGTATTTTTATTTCCTTATAGTTAGATCTTCCTCACGAAAGTGTAAATTCCTTAAGGTCAAATTTTAATTATAATTACAATTGGATAGAGTATAATTGAATGTCACAATGTTAAAAATTGAAAATACGTCTATGAGAAGAGTCAATTATTCTGGATAATGTAGAATATTATTTTAAGGAGTTAATAAAAGCATGGCTGACTGGAAGTAAATCTGTTGTATATATTGACTAATTAATAATTGAATGAGGCAAACGTTTGAAAGTTTTTTCTAAATACCCATGAAGTATTAAAACATTTTCCAAAAGTGGAAGTGATATATAATGATACCTTTGACAGTATTCCCAAATCAGTATGTTATGTCCAGCTATCTTAATAACTCCTGTGCACTGGTCCTGAAAGAGCTTAGAGTCTAGTGCAAGCAACTACATTTTGCGATGACATCTTTCAGAATTTTTTTACAAGAAATAAACTCGTAACTATTTTTACAATGGCCTAAAAAGCAATTTTTAAATGGCATATGAGTTATTTTTAGTAGAACTTTGCATTAAATATCGTGCTGCCTAAAGTCTTTCTCCATGGTTTGTAGAAGAGTTTTGCAGCAGGCTGTCACTGAAAAACTCCTCAGAGACCCCAATATGAGCTGGCCTTTAAATATGGTACTGAAACTGCCACACTGATTCATCTAGGTCAGTGCATCTTAAACTAATGGTCAAATGAATCACCTGGGGATCTTGTTAAAGTGCAGTCTCTCATTCAGTAGGTTTAATATAGAGCCTGAGATTCTGCATTTTGAGTAGCAAGTGTTAACTGTGAAAAAAATTACGCATGCGTAAGAAGGTGAGAGACACTGGAGATATTGCAGATGCTGCTTGGAGTGATAGCTGGGGTAAGCTATATTCATTACGGATAGAACAGAATGCTAAAACTAAGAGCTGTTCTGAATGGAAGCCATTTCAATTGAAGAGGGTATTTCCTGTGGGAATAGAAGTTGATAGGATTACTGCCAAAACAAGTTATCACCACTGAGGGAAGCGTCTACAAGGAATATAGGAGATACTATTAATGGGAGCTGACATAACCCTATAGACAGCATGCCTGTGAAGGAACCTGATTGCATGAACACAACATTCTGAATCACCAAGGCACCCTGAGTTCCTTTTCCCTTCTTTTCTCAGGATTGTGTGGTGCTTTTTTCCCATGTGCTATAATATGAAGAAAACATGACATTTTCCTATTGGGAAACATAATTCAATAATCAAAATTTAGGTTCAGGATCTGATTCAGTTATAGATGTTTGATTTTAACAGGAGAATATGGGCCAAATAAAAGTGTCACCTATCATTTTATTAAATATTAAGGAATAATTAAAATAATTGACAATCTTGTCTCAAAACATGTATCTAAATTGAATACAAATTTTAGACTCCTAACTTTAGTATCTGACAATTAGCTCTAAAGTTAGAGAAGATAGCACCTTATTATCTACCGTTTGAAACAATACACGTTTGTCTTTCTTGATCTACTACACAGAGCAAAGTAGTGGCACAGTCTACTTCTTTGGACTTGGAATATCTCTCTTGGTTCTTTAGTGTTTCTCCGTGGGTGATTACACATTCGGTCTTTAGATACGTTTCTTGTTATTATGCACATCTTTCCACGCCCTGAGGAGCTATTTGCATTCCTGACCTTCTCCCACTGTCAATGCTTCAAGTAATTTTAGGCCAACAAAAATCATCCCACTGCATTTCCATACACTGTAAGTGAGCCCTGACACCCAGTGAAAACTGCTCTCCAGTTAATATAAATTTCTGTATAGTTTAAGGTATTTTAATTGATAAATGCTTTCATTATCGTAAATATTGTGTAAATGTTTTAGGACAATGGTTTCTGAATTCAGGCTTTTGAGTTTTAAATTATGGATGAACAACTGTTTTAGCTTGGACTGTTTGCATCTCTTTTTATTTGCCTGATTTTAAAATCTTCAAAATGTGAAGTAAAAAAGTACCTTATATTTTTAAATTATTATTTTGAAATAATTTTATATTTACAGAAAAGTTGCAAAGTCAGTAAAGAGAATTCATGTATACCCTTCACCTAGCTGCTCCTAATGGTAGCAATTTACATAGCCAAAATATACTTAGCAAAATTAAATGGGTACTGCACTATTGACCAAATGACATGCTTTGTTTGAATTTCACTTTTTCCACTAAGCTCTTTTTCTGTTCCACATTATAAATCAATACCCCATGTTGTCTTTAGATGTGTCTCAGTCTTCTCCAATTTGAGGCACAATCTCCAGTTTTTTTCTTGTCTTTTTACGGCTTGATTCAATTTATGAATACTGTTCAGTTATTTTGTAAAATATGTCTCTCAATTTGGGCTTCTCTGATGTTTTCTCATGATTATATTGAGTTTATGTTTCTTGCTTTTCTTTATTTACTTATGGTTGGGATGAGGGTGTGAGCATACCATAAAAGTATTCCCTATTCAGTGTATCATATGAGGACATACAAAATATAGATGTTTTATTACTGGTGATATTAAGTGTCATTACTTCCTGAGAGTTTTGTTTGCTATATTTCTCTACTATAAAGTTACTATTTTTGTCCCCTTGTAATTAATAAATGTATTGAGATAGATACTTTGAGACTACTCAAATATCTTGCTTCTCCTCAAACTTCTGTTGACTCACATTAGCATCTATCAGTGGATCTTGCCTGCATTAACGATTACTTAATGATGATTTTTGTATTGCCTTTTTGCCTTCTATATGTATTAGAATTCTTTTGCGGGAAGAATTATTCATTTATTCCATTATTTATTCAAGATATGACCAACTCATGGACATTTATTTTATGAGTTATAATCCAATAGTGTCATTATTTATTTTGCTGCTCAGATTGTGCCCGGTTTGGTCAATGGAATCTCTGTCAAGTTGGCCTCTATGTCCTTTTGAGATTTCCTTACTTTTTATGAACACTTAATTTCCAGGCTCATTTTATATTTCCTAGCCTTAGGTCTAGATCAACCACTTCTCCAAGAAACCCTGGTTTAATGGTATTGTTTGATTGTTTTGAATTGGAGAATGATACTTAGAAACCAAGAGCTCTGTGTTTGGTGTCTTCATTGCTACTGCGGTATCATTGCTCCTAGGCCCTTTCAGCAGACAGAGCTAGAAAGTAGATAGATGATTGATTGATTGATTGATTGAGATACTAATCCACATGTTGCTACACAGCTATATTTATTATTATATCTGTTTATTTATCTGCATTTTAAAAACCAAGAGTTCATACTGACAACTCTAATTACAATCCACAAAAGTAGTTTTTCTTTTGACTTCTCTTCCTTTTAATTTCTTTCTTCATTATTGAGACACCTAGCTCTCATTATCTACAACACATTCACTTATTTGATTACTTCTAATGTACACATGGTTTCAGAATCACCTACATATAACCTTGTGAGAAACAACTTTACTCACTAGAGCTCAACATTTATTTACAGTCATTTTCGTCTTTGGCATTATAGTATTTAGTAAAAAGTACTTCTTCCAGAAGTTATTTAGGCTAGTTCACTCTTTTCCCAAATATTTGTGTGCTTGTTTTTTTCATTTGTAATACACCTAGTTTCATTTTTTAAATATTTGTATTTAATTTTGTATTCCCATACATTGTAGTTTTCATTTATTCATTCGTTTTTTCAAGTATGTGAACCATTGCTATAGTTGTAAAAGTCAAAACTGTACAAACACATTGTACTAGTCTATCCTCACATTGCTTTAAAGAAATGCCTGACAGTGATAATTTAGAAGAAAGGAGTGATTGATTGACTCATGGTTCTACAGTCCCCACTGGAAGCATAGCAGCGTCTGCTTCTGGGAGGCCTCACGAGGCTTACAATCATGGCAGAAGGCAAAGCAAGAATAGGCATAGGAAATGGAAAAAGCAAGAGCAAGAGAGAGAAAGTGTGGTTGGGAGGGAGGTGCCACACACTTTTAAACCAGCAGATCTCATGAGAAATCTGTCACTATCATGAAGATAGCACCATGCCATCAGGGATCCACCTCCATAATCTAAACACCTCCCAACAGGTCCTACCTCCAGCACTGAGGATGACAATTCAGCATGAGGTTTGGGTGAAGACAAATATCCAAACTATATCCCACGTATATTCAGAAAAGTGTGATACCATTTCTTTTCATTCCTGCTATTCTGTATTCATTTCTCTCTTTCTTTCACTCTTCTCATATATCTCTAACCCCTCAGTAGGTAACCAATCTCTTTAAAGTCTGATTTATCCTATCTGTATTTCTTCAGCATAGATAATCAAATACATGCATGTTTCCTTAAGTCCTCTTCTTTTTCTAAATTTTAATACATTTATTAGTACTATATAATCTACATGTCATGAACATTACCTCTGCAAATTCTGTTTATTTATTTTTAATTTTTTGAGATGGAGTTTCACTCTTGTTGCTCAGGCTGGAATGAAATGGCATCGTCTCAGTTTGCTGCAACCTCTGCCTCCTGGTTTCAAGCGATTCTCCTTCCCCAGCCTCCTGATTAGCTGGGATCATAGGAGTGCACCACCACACACAGCTAATTTTGTATTTTTATTAGAGACAGGATTTCATCATGTTGGTCAGGCTGGTCTCGACACTCCTGACCTTAGGTGATCCGCCTGCCTTAGCCTCCCAAAGTGTGGGATTACAAGCATGAGCCACTGTGACCAGCCTACCTCTACAAATTCTATACAATTCAGTAAGTTTGGTGTATTAGCAGAGTTGTGCGAGCATCACCATGATCTAATTAGAACATACTCATCTTCCCCCAAAATGATCTTGTGGCCACTTAATAGTCCCCATCCCCTCCACCTCAGCTGTAGATAACTACAAATCTAATTTAGAACTATAAATGTTACTAATTTGGACACTTCACATTAATTGAACCATAAAAATATATAAACTCCTTCTTTTCTTCATGAGAGGTAACATACTTCAAACATTCATTTGCACTTTACTTTTTTTCATTTAATAATATATCCTACACATGAACTCAGATCAGTCCATAGAGCTTGCACTCATTCTTGTTTAACACTGCCAAAAACTTTTAGTAGATGTGCTATAACTTATTCAACCACTTCCTAAGTATGGCATTTGGGTTGCCTGTAATATTTTGTAGTTGCAAATAAACACAAATGATCTTATGCATATATATTTCCATATTATTGGGGTATGCTTTTAAGGTAGATTCCTAGAAGTGGGAATCCAGGTCAGAAAGCAAGGATGGAGATCTATCACCTGTCTATCATCTATCTATCTATCTATCTATCTATCTATCTATCTATCTATCTATCTATTGTTCTCTATATATGTAAGAAGGTGTACGTTTTATTAACTTATGGCTAGTACCGAAATTATTCTTAGGAAGGGATCTTTGTTTAAGAAAATACTGTGATAAACTCTTTGATGAAAA